>JAZGTJ010016947.1:0-12348 GCA_036877575.1 Botia almorhae
ACATTAGGGTGAGTAAATGAGATTTTTTTATTTATTTTTGGGTGAACTATCACTTTAATTTCACCGTAGCTCCCAAATCGCAAATGGAATGCCTGCTGCTTTTGATAAATGTTATTTTGCAAAATTGTACATATTACTTTTAATCTCGCCATAAAATATTAATGAAAGGGGCTGGTGGGCCGCAAATTTATTTTGCTATGTCTCGGGGGGGCTGTGGGATATACTAAAGTTTGGGAACCTCTAAATTTAGACATCATTTAGTGATTTTCCGAATGGTACTTGCATACAGGTCAGACCCAGCATGCAAGTAAATAGTGTAAAAAGAAAATCAAATAAAACACAGTGCGAGACATGAAAAACATGAGGAGAATGAAAAAGAGAATGAAAGAGAATACATGACAGCTTCTCATTCTGGCTGCCATGAAGAGCATCAGAATCCAGAGGCCTGGGGAATGAGAGGCACACGTCAGGTGTCAAGCTACGGAGAGAGAGAGAGCGAGCAAGAGAGAGCAGGAGAGAGAGAATGAACAAGTAAGAAGAGCATGACAAAATTTACTTGCAAGACACAAGATCTGTCAAGTGTCATTCCATCTTTCGACCACTCTGTACCCCCTCTGCTCTGTAACCCAAAGAGACAAACAAATCAAATCTACATCGGGGTCTGGGCTGAATTACAACAGCACGGCTGAAACCTCTTGTGTAAAAGATGATATCATCCCACATACCATAATAGATTACAGACCTACGAGAGTCTCCGTCTTATCTTAGATTCTTGATTAGCAATTAGCAATCCACAATTAGAAAACCATTTTAGGTTTGTCCAGGCGAATAGGATTTGCGACAGAAGCATATCCACCGGAGAAACGGAACGAGCGAGCTGTCTAATAGGATTAGCAGCATGTCATTAAACGAGTTGTCCCGGGCGGAGGGAGAAAGAATGAGACGAGAGAAGGACAGAGAGATTAGGGTTGTGAAAGTCAAAGCGGCAATGAGCGTCTGAAAACAGAACGGATATTTTGATCTAGGTGTCTAAATTAAGCCTCGGACTCTAACGACAAAACACGGCTTTCTCCAGGAAATCAGGAAACCGTGACACACATTGAGGGGGAAATTAGTCAAACAGATTTCGATGCAAAATCCCGTGTCTAATTCGCTAACCATCCACAATCAAGTTTAACCGACTTATTTTGCAACATCGCTGCTCACCGAAAACTGGTGGTGAATGGAAAAATACGGTTTTATTTAAATAATATGAATTATTGATTGTACCTTTTGAAAGCGCGCTCACTATTATACTGCTTGCAGAATACAAATGGTAAGACATTTTATATAAAAACATTCAATGTTTATCTATCTAGCTAGGTAGAAAAACAAAAGGTTTCAGATGCTTTTGGGTACTGTGGAGGCACAAAGGCTGTCAAGTATTCTATACAGAGCCCCTCCCCCAGAGAATGTCACTGTTTAAAGATTGACGATTCGTTCTTTTTGCTAGTAGGCGGGGCTTCCTTAGCTGGAGTGGGCAAATTGAGCATTTCACCCAATTCATACTAATTGAAGTTTAGCATCTTGTAAATTCTATAATCTTTGGTTTCCCCTTAGATTTTGCGGCCATGCGGTTACATGATTCGCAAAATACCTTCCATGAATTAGCTGCTACAACAATACAAAAAGTGCATGAAAATAAACATTTTTAACAAATTGCCGTTATAGTGTGTTTTCACATCACTAGACGTGTTACCCACATAGCAAGGTTGAGTCCTTGCAACCGAGGAGCTCCAAGTCTCCTCACGTTTTAATTTTTTCCTCAGATCTTCCCCCCTTTCAGCTTGAGCTACTCAAAATTCACTTTTCAATTCATGAGAGTGGAAGGAAAGGCGAAAGACTTGCAAGACATTTCTGCTAGCAATTGGATCAGTCATTTTTACTGCCTTCTTATCAGAATCTGCTGACTGGGGCATGTACACAGAGAGTGGCAGAGTGACCTTCACTGATTCAGAACCAGAACTGAGCACAGGAGCTTGTTTAAGTGAATGTTTTACGTCCTCAGTTCACTGGTAAAGGCAAGTAGAGCATGTGCCCTAGAGCTTTCTTTCACCTCATCTGAACCTTATGACCCACACACACACACACACACACACACAGTGCATACACAGTCAGTGACATCAGCAGCCAAACTATATTAAACACGCAAGAGAAGAAACATACTATGAAAAGTGCAATCATTTTATTGCATTACTTTTCATGCACAAAAGTATTGTAATGTGTATAATTTTAAAGTTTTAACACCCCATGACATCACAGCTTGAGGTTTGTGGCATTTAGTTCAAGTTAACTGCTTTGAACTTAGTGTAGTGTATTGCTAAACACAGATGTTCAATTCATTGTTAGCAGACAATAACATACAGTTCCTCACTTCTAGGAATACGGTCCAAAACATTGATGACTCATCCTGCACTCGTTCTTAATGGCCAATTTCCTTTTTCATTAGAAAATACATCAACACAGGAAAGAACACTGCGCTCTTTATTCCAGTTCATGGGAAAAAGATAAATAACTTTATTAATATTAATTGATTAATGCTGGCTTACATTCTCTTGAAGGTTCTCTATCAAAACCGCTCTTGCAGTAACGTTGGTAGAACATTTTTTTAATGATATATAATATATCAAAGGTTATTCGTAAGTAATTAGTGGAACATGTTATCAGCGTTACAGAATTAAAATGTTTAAATAACATTATTATAACCAACATACAACATCTAAAAAATGGTTCCTAGAACATTTTAGTGGTTTCTAGTGGTCACTTAATGGAAACGTTATGGCAATGTTCTTGTAACCCAAAATTGTTAGCTGTGAGGCTATTGTTAAAAGCAGTTTTTTATTAATGGCTTTAAAGAGCAACAGAGTTTAGTTCATTGTCCAGAAAAAGGTGCATACTTTGCTTTTGCTTAAACCTCCGATGACAGATACTCTACAAATGGCTGTAATCACTGCACTGCAGTCTGTGGTAATTGCCTAAGTACATTTACATATGCATGTCAATGTATTGAGTAAAGTTTGTTTGCTGCAGCATGCGGTTTGTCTGTGGATTGGATAATAATACAGATGGTGAACCCTTCTGTAAAACAGCGGTTGTTTTTATTACATGATATAGCTCCAATTGTTGTACACTGCTGTCTGGAATGCTCGATTCTGATTGGTCAGCTCTGTGGAAAAATATTTTTGCATAACAGCCTCTGTTACACTGTGCTAGTCTGCACCCAAAATCTAAAATAATTGTCCATTATATACACAGTAAGCCAGTAATATACAGTAAGACAGTCGTTAGCACCAAATAAACCCCTGTAGGAGTTGAGTTTGTCAATAATGACTGTCTACATTATTCCTTACACAGTTTGTGTCGAAGAATATTCGCGAACATCAACTTGACTGCAAATATCTGAAGTGTTGCAGAACTGAACAGTCTGTGTCCAGGAATGACTGCATGAAGGAATGACTAAATTACAATGTGCTTGTGAGAAAGCAAACTGCAAAGCAGTGAGTAACTGTGAAACTGCTGACTAAATGTGTCAAATCCAAAGGACATTTCTGTTACCCAGTGTACCAAAGTCTAAGAAGTGAAAAGTCTGTAATTGTCCCTGAGAGCTTAGCTTGTTTAACCCTCCGAAACGCACTGACTGGTTCACAAGAACCCAAACGTTGGGAGAAATGCAGCCCATGATGTTGAAAACATAATTAGCATTCTTCCTGAGATCTACAGAGAAACTCAGATACAATTAAATGTGCAAAACTTCGAAGATCTCGCACTTGGTATTCGATGCATCAGAGAAGAATGTTTTTTTTAGTTTGTAAATATATTCATATCAAATTTGCACCGTCGTGGAGAGGCTTTGACAGAGGTTTTCAATAATTACATATATCACAAAAATCACACTGATGCTATATTTCAAATCAACTGGCTGCAAGATTCTTGCAAATTTTTTGTCAAAAATTATAACGCTCCAAAAATATCACACTATAACAACGGGGATTATTATGAGCTCCTCCACTGACAGCCTCACTGTTAATTGCATGGCAAAGTGAAATGGTTTCTCTTATATTTTTTCATCAAGACATGAAGTTTCTTATAACAGAAACCCTACAGATATGTATTTACTGCTGTATGTCATACATACAGATTTCACAGTAAAAATCAGCACAAGCGAGCACATTTACCCGAACTGTGGCGCGTCACTGAGATGTTTCCTTATGTTTCCTAGAAGTCAGACTAAAAGGAAATCTTATCTCCGCCTCAGACATGTGTAGTTTTCTCTATGAAACAGGATGTTGTCAATGATGCTGTCAATGATATGGAAGTGATGTTAGCTTTACCGTCAGGAATGAGCTAAGAGATGTCAGCAAAGACAAGCTTTTATTGCACTTCAACCAAGCCAGCGTTGGCCATGAGATAAATGAGATTTTTGGGTTAGATTTGGGGTACCAGAGATGACAATGAAATATTGTGACCCTTCCACATTTGTGATTTACTGCCGTCATAAAAGATATGAGCTATCAGCAACCCAAAAACAGAGTTTTGTTTAGTTTGGGTTTAAACACACTACACTGATCGAACGAAAATTTGGTTGTCGCTACCTGAGATTATTTTGCCGGAATGCAGTTGTCACTCCCATAAATATCTAAACTGTGCATGTACAGAACAAAATTAAGACAGGATAGAGTCCAAAAAAGGAGTGACAGGTGTATAAGTGTGTACAGGGTGTACAAGTCGTAGCTGGACGGCACTGTACATTCATAGATAACCATGCTGGTTATCTTTGCAAGTATAACGTTAACTTTGCAAGTACATGTTAACTTATTCTACTAACCTTAACCCTTACCCTAACCTAACAGTTTACTAATACTTTACTGAATTAGAATTAGTTAACATGTTGTTGCAAATTAATGAGTTAGTTGCTTTTATTTAAAGCGACTTACAGTGCATTCAAGCTATACAATTGATCAGCATGTGTGTTCCCTGGGGGTTGAATCCACAATGCAATGCTCCACCTGTTGGGCTACAGGAACACAGAAAATGTGTCTACAATTTTGTCTACAAAAAATGTTTACATTTCTGTCGTTCTCCAGATCTGTGTGATCCCCTCAGAAATTAGAAGTATGCAAAATAAACACTGACAGACAGTCACACAGTCAGACACACAAAACATATACACAAAGGTCTTCCAGAACATATACACAAAGGTTTTCCAGAAACTGGAGGGTATTTTAAAATACACAAGGTCTTGCAACACAGGCCATTAGGTATAGCCTTGCAAAATTCGACCTTCAGAGTTATAGTTAGGTGTAGTCAGCACTATATGTGTGTGTGCGTGCTTGTAATTAGTTCCTGTTTGGAGGAGTTTCACAGTATTGCCCTACACTGACCTGAACTGCACTTTGTACAAGTCTAAAGGAAGCTATTCTGTAAGTGTAAAGTAATGGTTAGCCTGCCGAAAGGCACTTGATGCAGTGGACCAAGGTCCATGTCTAAAATGAACACTGGAGACTGATGAAGCAGGAGTCCCAACACAACAACACAAGCTTGGTGCATGCATTCATATAATGATCTGAAATACTTCAAAACTTCATTGAACTTTGTTTACATGCATGCTGATGTCATGTTGATAAATATGCATTAAAATCACACAATCTCACCTTTGATTCGAAATCTCACCATCGATACTCACCCGTTAGTTGTTTATCATAATGAAATGCAATTAAGTTGGACTGCTGTTTTATAAATACACAGCCAACCTTAACTTGTAATTAATTAGTTTTTTCCTTATACCAGATCAGTGATTTCAATAAAACTTTGCATGAGGCACTGAGTATTTATTTATTTAGCGGTTGCTCTTGTTCTTGAGCATCTTACCCCGTGAACTTTGCATTTTTGCGATGACTTATAAAACAGTTAAAAATAGTACAATAAATAGTTCTATTGAAGGCTTTAGATAGTTCTATATAAAGACTTCAGCTGAACCTGAAACGTGCCTATTAGTTTAAGAATATCTAGGACATATTTCTGAGACAGCTACTCTAAAGCCTTACAGTAAATGTAATCCTGGTATTACAGTAGACAGTCAAATCTGATGACAGATGTGATAATGTAACAGCATGTTCTCATTTGTTAGTTGTGTTTGTATGACCTATACATATTGTATGACCACTATCAGAACGTACAAGGAACAAAAGCACAACAAAACAAATGAAAACAAAATATTTATGTCGGTAAGCCACAACTTAATCAGAATAGTTTCACCAGAATGAAGACAAACATGAACAACTATCTCCAAAGCCAACCAAACCGATTGCACCTGACAAGACAGACCGGCATTAATTTGGCATTAATATTACATCATTATTAATATTTCTGCCATCCTCGGACATATTTACATCATATTATGGAATCTTCAGGTGTCAAAATGTAAAGCAGCTTTTAAATATCTGAAGCCACCTGTGAAAATGCAATTTGTAATTTCCTTTAATGCATTAATCTAATTTATCAAATAATTAAGTGAAACGAACACAGAAAAATAAAAATAAATTTTAGATTTTTTTGTATTTGGTACGCACCTATTTCGCTTTAATTAAATGACCAAGCGCTTGAGCTGCAAAACTCGACTAGTACTAAAAACGATGAAAGCGAAATAAACACAAACAACAATGAGGAGATTTAAAGCATCGCACCTGTCATAAGTGTTGAAGGCCACATCATCAGCATAATATCTCCATTAAATACAGAATATAAGTACAAAACAGATACAGAATAGATGATGCGTTCACTCAGAACTGCAGTTTTACCAGTACCGCTGATTAGACCAATTATGAACTAATTTGATGATGCGTCTGTTGTTGCGGGTTGCAGAACAGTCATAGATAAAAAGCCACATATGGAGATTATTCTAAATCAGCATCAATTGGGATATCTTTCTAATTTTTAGTGTTTGCGGCCTGTTTGAAAATCCTTTGCTCGGAAAGATTATGCATTTCCAAGACCGGCTTGGATGGAATTACGGTGTAGCAGAGAGAACCTAATGAGCATCATTTTGACATATGTGTCATACGTGTTCACATGTTCATGCAAGCTGTTCTGAACCAGGGTGATGAAATCATACACAAGTCTGTTTGTGTAACATGCCAGCTGGATGGTCTTTAGTTGTCAGTGTTGTTGCGGGCGATGTGAGCCATCAGCAGTCTGTGCAGGCATTTTACAATTACAGAAATATGCACCGCACAAGAAACATTCTCATAACGTTGGCTTATGTTCTCTAAAAGTTCTCTCAAAGACATTACCTGCAGTAATGTTAGTAAAGCCTGCTTTAATATTATATATACATATCATATATCAAAAATGTTATTCTTTGTTTGTGGAACATTTTAAAAATGCTACACAATTTAAACTTTTTGAATAAAGTTCTTCTGACCAAGCAATGACGTTAATACAACGTTTAAAAATGACTAAACTCATTTACGGATTAATCCACAAAAATATGAACATTACATAAACATTTTTGTAAAGTTATATGATGTACTTTTAATCTGCCTTTTCACTACAGTTTAACTAAATTTGTCTTACAACACTGTGTTAAAGTAATATATAAAGTCAATCATTTTCCATTGGTGTAATTTTTCAAAAAAGCTCCACATGACTATATCAATGTCATTCCATACTGGTTTAGAATGATAGACTTGATGGTGATTTTTAGTAATGTACACATAATGATAAATGACTGAGCATAAGTGTCCCACTTGACTTATGCTCAGTCTAAATGATGAATTAATGATGACTAAATGAAAAAAATTTATCTTGCGTGTTGCATAACAGCAAGATCGTAATATAGTGTTGGTATAACCTATATTGCTTTTTATAAAAATCTCTATACATATATATGCATACATACACTCAAACACACATGTATGTACGTATCTATCTATCTATCTATCTATCTATCTATCTATCTGTGTTTGTGTGCACGTGTCTGTGTGTATACAGACAAACAGACGGACAGACAGACAGATAGATTGGAAGCATGGAAGCGTTGGAAACCAGTATGTCTTAGGCCAACACTGTATTAAGGTTTGTTTGTTGTACAGCTTTCACATGCTGATTTCAGTTAGCATCTGAAAGTGTTAAAGCTCTTGCACTGAGTTTTGTTTTCTGTCATAGCATCTAAAATCCCACATTTCTCTCTCCTGTTCACCCTGCCTCCCCCGTCCCTCTCTCTCTCTCTCTCTTTCTTTCTCTCTCTCTCTGTGTCTCATCTCATATGACTCAGCGTAATCCCTCGGCACAACATGAGAGCAGATACTCTGAAAGGAGTCCAGGGCCGTGATAAAAGGTTTGGTAAGAATAAAGTTTTTGGAGTTGAACGCATCTTCGTAAAAGGACTAAAAATAAAGTTCTGCTCTCACTGAACTTCCCGTGCTTCCCAGATTACTGATGCTATTTGTGTGGATTGGAACTTAACGCATGAAAAATGCAAGACACACTTCCTGGTTTTAAATTGGAGGAGCATGCTGAGCCCGTCTAAGGGTTCTCATTAAGGTATCGTTAGGGAAATTTGTAGGAAGTCAAGCAAGATCCACAGTCCACCAGAATAAGAGTTTTAACATGGCATAATTGAGTAGTTAGTGCCCATCTGGGATCGGCAGGACATCCGTGGAATTAAATGGAATTAGACTGGAATCCCTGAGGAGTGCTACAGTTAGAGAAGCTGAAGGGGTCCCTCTCCTCCACACTCCATTTACCTCATGATCCACTGCTAAGAGAGAGAGAGAGAGAGAGAACATGTGATACATTCCCAGCACATACAGTAACCAGCGTTCAGTTTAGTTCCTCCGTTGCTTTCGATAACTCTACGTTTCTGAGGTGATATGACTTTACCAAGAGTGACAGGGTATGCAGAGTGAATTAGCATGCTCGCGGTGCAGCTTTGGCTAAGCAAGCCGACGTCTTCATCTCGCGCCGAAGTTGTTTCTAATCTTAGCTTCGTATATGTCATGCCAGGTTTAAATTTTTCCCCTTCAGAATGACTGTACAATGTCAGTACATAGTAGTTAAAGGCACCTAATATGCTGTTAGACCACTTTTTTATGTAAAATTAAAATGAAATATTCAAGATTCTGCATTATATGTAAATGATCGCTTCAGGATATCTCTCTCAAAACCTCAGTTACATTAAGACTGCCAGGATGCATATGAGGACAAAAACCGAACACGTTATATCTCGGTATGTCTGCACTGACAGTCTACAGCACTGTAGACAAGCACTCCTGACCTTCACTTGCAGTCTGAAAATTGACTTTTCAGCAAACATTTTCTACTCTCTGCCGCATCAAAGTGCAACTCGTGACTTGAACCGCGTGGACACTACAATTCCAGCCGAACAACAACTTGACTACGATAAAAAAAAGGCAAAGTTAAACATGCAGGAGACGCGGCCTCTGCGCGGATTGAAGCTTAACATCAGCATTTCTGAAATTACAGACACGGCTTTTCATCACAAAGAACAACCTCAGCCAACCGCAATTTCAGATAAATAATAGCCTGTGAACTCATTTGAAAACATGAGCCGTAACTTTATCTGCTCCAGTAATAACAACGTAAGCTAGCTCGCTGTAGCACTCGCAACGTCATTACGACTGCAGAGCTGACCAGAAAAGTGCTATCGCCGGCTTGAACAACAAGTCAAGTGGTCGTATTACCATCGCGAACAGGATTTTATTGACACAATCGCAATCACGGGACCATATTTGGAGTCTAGCTGAAACGGACGACAAAGAAATGAGCGCTGGTGAAAACAATGACGATGATCTCAATCAGAGATGTTTATTGGCTGTGAACTTGTTGAGGAGAAGTAGAGGATATTATCTGCTCTCAGCAGAAATCAGAAAACCATGTATTTGGCATATAACATAAACAGGGCACATTTTGGCGTGTCATAACGTTTTTATGCATTTGATATACTACTGTTTAACACACTACCAAAAATGAAATACACCTTGTTCTTTAATTGTACCCAAAATATTAATTATGCATCCTGTTTTTGACAATTTGTTATATTGGTGTTCAAATGACTTGAGTATTTTTTTATTCATTTTAATTACCAAAAACATAATATTTAGCCGACTCAATTACTGCATGATTGTCCTCCAATTCCAAAAAAAAAAAACTTTTCTTAAAATTTACAAATCAGGTAAGTAAGTTATTTGGGCCATTTCTAAAACACAGCAGAAAGACAAATAAAATTAAAAAGACAAATTACCTAACCATGTCTTTGGACTGTGAGAGGGAACCAGAGTACCCAGCGGAAACAGGAAGAACATGCAGACTCCACACAGTGGTGCCTCCTGGCTCAGCTGGCACTAGAACCAGAGACTTTGCTGTGAGGCAATAGACCTACCCACTGTGCCACCCATACATATATGCATGCATGTATGTATGTATGTACGTTCATTCCTGTTACCTTGGAAGCTACTGGAAGACAAATTATCAAACAAATATATATGCCCCTTTGTTGAAAGTTTTTATTTCCTTCAACACAGTTTTAGGCCTTGTTTTGTACCCTATTTATAGAAAGTGCCATTTAATGATGTTTTAATATGCAGAGTCGTGTTGTGCGTGTTACAAACGCTTTCTCAATAATGAACTTAATCACGTCATAACAACCCAGTACAACATCTACCACCCGACCTAGAGCAGATAATCTTTGATTGATTATCACTAGAACAACACAATCGGCTGTGATTCCTGACGCTCGAATGGATCCCAGCTGAAGTCTAACTACACGCCATATACAAACGCCAGCAATGAAACAGTGAGCGTTTCCACCTTCGCGCACCAGCGTGGCCAATTTTCACCGCTGTACGTAGAAGACCGCTTGTTTCTTAAATGGCAACCTGATTGTCTATTCAATTTGTCATTTATTTCCCCCTCCGCGAATGAAACGTCGACATCGGCGAGTAATTAAATGCATCGACAGGATTTACACGTCGCCGTAATGTTTCCCTTCCTGATGAACTTTAAAAGCCGTTTCACACGCACACGCGTCAGTGTTAAGTTCGGTAAACGCTCCCCTGCAGGTATGAAAATGCTTTATAAGTATCATGTCGTGTTCCCTTTCTCCTCTTCTATTTCCTGCACGTCTCTTTCTCCAAAATGTGCTACTTAGTTGAAAGAATCACAGCTTGAGCGAGTGTTACACTGCGAGCATCCGCTGAACGGAGTTGACTTATTTAACTCGGCATGGCAGAGAAACTGACACGGAAGAGCATGCTGTATATAAGGACAGCAGGCCATAGGGTAGGTTTATAAATAAGAGTTTTCAACCATTATTATGCAGGACAAATATGTAGCTGACCAAACAACGAATGCCAGTGTTTTGTGATAACATGGTGTTGCAGGATAGCGTGTTGTCGTACTGATGAATATGGGGTAAGTTGTCACAATGAGAACCTGCCATTAAATGGCCTATTTTAAGTCATGTTTATGTTTGTTGTTTAAATCTTAAAAAAGCAATGAAACACAAAACAATTCATGAAAAATCAATCAATCCATCCATTGTTTTGGCCAATACAAATTGTAGTTCATGCTATAATGGAATGACGACGTTAAAAACACACGTGATAACTTGCCGCCAAACCTGCCATTTATAAAAACACCCTTGAACCATCTTGATGTTTTGGTTATACTGTAACCCTTCCCTTTGTGACATCTAGCCCTGGTCTCCCCAAACAGGTGTAGGCATAAGAAAGTTTTCTGTCTCTACACCTACATTGTCCTACAAATTAGACTGTTTTTATAGCCGAAAAAGCATTCTTGGCATCCTTGTAGGATGACTGAATTATTCAGTATGGGTCATGTGACTACATTTATCATGCCAAGTGCCAATTACTGACAAAGGTAGAAATATGAGCCAAGAACCAACCTGGCAACCAGAGAGATTCTTAGAATAGACCATTACACATTTATATTTCCCTGCAGAAATATCCGAATAAAAATCAGTTGGGTTATAATACACTACTATATCTCAGTGTCCAAAAATGCTTTTAAGTTGCTAGTTTTTACTTCAAAATTCTCACACATGACATGTGCAGGCCAGCCGCTGGAACTCTGGCGTGTGGCGATATCTGCTTTTTTATTCATTGTGTGTCACTTTAAGTGCCCATTTATCAGCCATCTCACTGTGTGCCGGCCAATCATGATCTAATCCATCAGACCAACAGCGTTTATTAATGACTCTTAAAGTCAGTGTCAAAGCATTAATGTGAAACCAAGCTTTTACTGAATATAATACATCTGTTTATAAGGAAA
>JAZGTJ010016948.1:0-12348 GCA_036877575.1 Botia almorhae
TATCAGATCATTAGGAACTAATCCTTTAAAATATACAGAGCTGTCTTCAGAGCATAATTGACGTGGCTGTGTCTGTTTATAAGGTTGTGGTTGATGACTCTTGAAGAATTTATAGAAAGTTCAGTTGAGGTTTATTCAGCACACCACTGGCCCTCTCAGTTGCCGGCCAATTTATCAATAATCATCTGAAGTGCCATAAAAAAGTAACATTATCCTTAATATGGCACAAGCATCAAACCTCAGGGGTCAGAACTACAAAGTAGGGGAAAGAGGTGACAAGTCTAATTTATAGCATCCTCTGGAGGCTTGGCAAGCTAACCCGAGATTTCACACACTCCGAATGATCCACTGAAACTTTCCAGGTGCTGAACAATGCATAGTATTTTAGAATCTAAAGTAAAGCTTTTGATTACTGAAGCCCAGACTTGTGTTTCTCTCACGTCTAAAAGAGAAATGTTTTGTAATGTTAACATACAAAATAATTTCTGGATTTCATTTAAATTTCCTAATTTTTGGTTTTATACCAAAATGTATGGTTCCATGGTTCCATAAAGAACCTTCATCTAACATCCATATAACCTTTCTTTCTCATGTAAGGTTCTTTGTAGTGGAAAAGGGTTATTTAGACTATTAAAAGGTAAGAAAGAAATAATTAAGAAACCTTAACTTAATAGCTGTTCTGTGGCACTGCTGTGGTGTGTAGATTTCTTCTTTTATTTCATTCTCTTCTGTTGTTTATTATACTGCAGAGACATACAAACAACTTTGGAAAAGCATTTAAGTCATGCTTACAATCAACCCCTGATAAACTCCAGGAATTACAAATAAGAAACCATGAGATCTGCCAATTTTCCAGTACCAAGACTACCAAGTTACATTAATTCAAATAGATAAAAGTAATTACAATATGATGAATATTACATGATGGCAAGTAAAAAAAGAGGAGCCAATTTGTATCTTTGTTACCTGGGTTGACTCAGTGTCAGTAATATAAGATGATTTTCCCCAGGCTTTTGGAAGGAAACATACAGCAGTTGTGGGCCTGCCATATGGAAGAAAATCTGACAGCAAACCCAAGGTTTTAAGATATTATGGAATTCTTCTTTCTGGCCCTTTGCTTTGAAGTGCCATAAACACTGACCGTCAGCGTTACTTTCCTAGGTAAAATTAAGAAAAGAGGACAACACTGAGCTGCTGAATACTTTCTGTATGCATACCTGCTTGCATTACTGGGTGGTTTCACGCTTCATCTTCTGTTTGTAAATCTGATAATACAGTGCAGACATCACTCGCAGGTCTGGCGTTTGCTGTCACTCGAAACGGAAGTTCAAGCAGCTCTCTTCCGCCATCTTGTGTTGATTCGGCAGTAATGCGTTGATTCTAACGGCGGATTTTAAAATAATCAACACTCAGATATGTAAAACAAGTTCAGTTGGAACACATTTACATGTAATAAATCCCTTAAAATAGTGCCAACGGGACTGTAGGCTAATATCGAAATAAATGAATACAACCGTTTTCAATACAATACTATGGTCATCATCTGTCAATATGTAAATTCGGAGATATATATTTATTATGTACAAATGTCCCTTACATTTGATATAATTTTTTAGCTTTTACGTTTTAATCCATTCCAATCCATTTTATTATTATGCGTCTTTCTGTTGTGGAAAGATGTGAAAGATTCTTGCGTGCACACGTCATTTAAAGCTCTTTCATATTTTAATTATTGTAAGAAATTGTTGTAATTCTGACTGAAGAGGGCGCTATATGATCTTGTAAAAAATGTCCGACCCATATCTTACTGCTCCATTTTTAGACTGTTTTACTGTACGACTGCTAGGACTTTTATTTTGACATGTCGCCCACGACGGTGGTATTTAATAGCTCTTTAAACTTCCTTCCTTTACAGTGCATTATGTAGCGGTTGTATAACAGGTTTATATGCCAGATGGTAGTAAACAACAAAACATCTAAAACAAAGAGTTTAATGGATTCCACGTTAAACGAATAAATATTTTGAAAGTACCCGGTCGTGCTGAAGGTTTGTTCTTTGTTGTTGAGCTTTTCACACTCTTAGATCAGGCTGAGGGCGAACAATGATATAAGCTAGCAATTAGCAGTTAGCAAAAGCCCAATAATATGAATAACATACTGTTGTGATTGTTTTGAATTTTCGAGGTAAATATTAAAATATCCAAGAACAGATTGTCGGTGGGTTTCGATTCATCACGTTATGCTATTTGTTAAGATCGAGCTTATGTACGTTCGTTCTCTGTCCCTGTAATTGCTCAATACAAATGTCACCAGTTCCTGTGGCTATTTAGTCAGAAAATAAACTTTAAAACGTGTTGCTGTTATGATTCAACATGGGGATTACTTGTGATTAAAATACTTCAATCGCAAAAAAGTGATATTCTAAGATTATCTTTATTGCAGTTACTGGCAATGCCAGTAGAAGGTAACAGGGACCAGACCCTCCCACACTTGTCCAGCCCTGTCAGTGTCCAAGAAGACAATGGCCTTTCCATCCCAGGAAGCAGTAGGGAAGAGCCAGCGGCTACATGTCCAGAAGGTGTCGGAGCACAGAATTCCAGAAAATCACAGGCTCTGCTCCAGATCAACCGTCAGGAGATCCGGTCAGTGGACCAGAGCTCTCAAGCTGTCGAGCTTCAGGGTTTGGGAGTAGCCGTGTATGACCAAGATGTTCTGGAGCAGGGTGTGTTGCAGCAGGTGGACAGGGCCATTCAAGAGGCCAACCAGGCAGCGGCCAAAGCAGAGGCTGAGAAAGAATACGAGTCTGTGTTGGATGATGTCAGGTGAAGTTATTGTTTCTTTCCCACCCTTGAAATGTCACCTGTCATTTAACGCTAATCAAGTCACAGTTTTTACATATGAGGTGACTGTTGTTCTGAAGACTGTAATTAACCTTATCTGTTTAATTTGTAATGTATATTTTCAGGTCGTGCACAAGTGCTTTGAAACAGATCAACAAAATACTGGAGCAGTTATCTCCCCATGCCGCCTCTAGCAAGGACATAAGTCGAAAGTTAGAGTCTGTTAAACGGCAAAAAGAGAACAAGGTTAGCAGATGCCGGCTTGTTTACATTTTTGAGTTTTGTATTACCGTATATTTCATGTTGTTATAAATGGACATGACAGTCTTTTCCACATAAAGTATAATCTGTTTTAAAACCTTGTCTTAAAGGCAATGGTTTGTAATTTATACAAACAAAAACACACTTCTATCGTAGCTGTTTTTGCAACGTCACATTTCAAAAGCCTGTTATGCTTCATAGGAGAAACAGCTAAAGAAGATCAGAGCCAAGCAGAAGAGACTGCAGGCTGTTCTCGATGGAGCAGATATCCAAAAGCTTGAGGCTGAACTATTAATTGAGGATGACGAAGGTAACCTAGAAGCGCAATCCCATGCAGAGGCATTTCCATGGATTATGAACCTATTCTTAATACATCAATGCAGTTATATATTGGAGCATCGTATACCTATGTGAGCTTGTTGAACAGTCACAGTTACAGAATGTCAGTAGCACACAGAATGGTAACAGTTGTGAGCTGTGTCTGCATTAGGTCAAAAGAACAGAAATGCATGTTAAAACGATATTATAGCGCATTTTTGTGAAATGTGAAAAAGTAAAATCTGTTTGCATTTGTAGAACCAGCATTGGCACTAGACTGTTCTTGATTTTATTGTGTGATTGTGTTTCTAAAGAACCAGGTCCTTCCACACTGGGCAGCATGCTCATGCCAGCCCAGGAGTCTGAATGGGAAGAGCTCATCCGTACAGGTCACATGACTCCCTTTGGTTCACGGATCCCTCAGAAGCAGGAGAAGAAAGAACCTCGGAAGATTATGCTTAGTGAGAACTCCGATTTTGACAAGTACCTCACAGATCAGGCCATTTTAGCAGAGAGCAGGAAGAAGCCCACCTTGAAGAAGATCACCAAGAAACCAGCAGAGACCAAGGATGGCAAAAAGCAGAAGAACAGATCATTGTCCAGCAAAGATAAGAAACTCCAGAAAAAGATGCGTAAGCTCCAGAGAACCGCCTTGAGGGCTCACCCCAAAGCCAGGTCCAAGGTGGAAAAGGAGCCACCCAGTGGCAGGAGGAAACATCTTGGGGAGCAGGAATCAGACAGTGAGGGCTCAGAGTACGTTCCTAGCGATGAACTGATGGATCCTGAGGAACCAGAAAGAGATGATGAGTTCTGGGTGGATGAGGATGAAGAATATGAACTTAAACCTTTCAAGAAGAAGAAGAACCAGGGTAAAGCCAGTAAGCCCAAGGGGGAAGATAGTGATGAATATATCCCAAGCAGCTCAGAGGATGAGGAGTCTCAGAAAGGCGGAAAGGTCAAAAAATGCAAAGATGATGGAGATATCGAGTGTTACAGGCAAAGGATTAGGTACGTTTAGCTTGAATCCCATCATTTAAGGGTTGTGTCAAAAATAATTTTGACAGTGTCAAAAGCATTACAGTCACAGACCATTCATAGAGTCACATGTTTAGTTAATGACTTAAGCAGCCATACTTTGCCTAGCATGTATGCTGGAACAGATAGCCTAATCCACTGATGAGATTGGCAGCTGTCCCTTGACTAAGCAAATTCTATGCCCATTCATATTTTCTCATTATGGTATGCATGTATTTATTCCAGTGTTAACATGAAAATAGATGGAGGCAAACCTAACAAGATTTATGCATTGGTATTTATAGTAAACAAATTGAGTTGGCATGGTCTCTCTCCGCTGTGGTTGGTTTAAATGTGAACGGAGCCACGTTTTACTGGATGCCACTGATGGAGCGCAGTAATACCGAGTGATGGAGGAAAGGAAAAAACATAATTAACTGAACCAATGCTTAGTCTTGACTTAATTACAAGTGCAGTCTCGGAAGCCCCAGATAAAGGGAACAGTTTCATTGCGGAGTGACAGGGCCAGCCCCAAATGAAGATGGATTTTTTTTCCCTACACTCTTCTCTTTGTACCTTTCCCGGGGAGCTCAAACTCCTAATTGTCTGTATCAAACTCCTAATTGTCTGTATCAATCTTAATTTGCTTTTCTGACGACACTGCCACTAAATGCTGTAGCTTTCCCTGAAGCCAGAAGTGGGTCAATTAAATCTGCCCTGCAATAGTGAGGGGCAGAGAGCTTAAGACGGAAGAGGCCTCTCCGATTTTTTTCTTCTTTTGTCTGTCTGTATTGGCTTGGAAATTAAAAACGGAGACGAGGGACTATCTGTACCTGCCTGTACCATAAGCTGGTACAGTAAACTTTCCCATAGGAGACATCTTTAACAGAATCAGAATTTATAACGGCAGCAGTAGACTTTAGTTTGAGTAGACTTGGTTTGTTAATCAAATTGTATAGACATCACGTGAAATCAGCAGCATGGGAAACATTGTATGGAGTCTTTTTGTGTGACATGTCCACACCGAACCCAAACGGTGTGTCATGTGCTTTCAGTTGACCTTTTACTCTTGATGTGCATGTTTTGGCTAAAATAAAGTTTTATGAAAGTTAGTTTTATTTCTCATGTATTTAAATAATTTCTGACAGTCACATCAAAGCCAACCTGGGATGTTTCTGCTCTCGTTTTAACTAAATTAAATAATCTGTTGTAGGGTGTAAGTATACACAGTTGTAGAAGTAGAAGATTTGCTTCTAGCTGGTCAAATGTAGGGGGTTTTAGTAGCAAGAGGCATTGTAGAATGCATTTGATTGGATAAAAATCTGTATGGTGCAGGATGAGTCATCAATATATTTGGTCGATTTACCAGAAGAGAAAAACTGTGAGGAAAACTGTAAATTTGAAATGCATGTCTATGCTAATAGTCAGTGTTGGTTGGCTACTTTCACTGTGTGAGGGAATCATTTAAAAGCTGCTTGGTGGAGAAATGCTATGGTTCTGTCGTTCTGCAGGAGGTGGAAAAGGCAAAGACTTCTGGAAAAAGAGGCAAAAAGAGAAGCTGGTGAGGAGGAGTCGGAGGAGAGCGACGCAGAATTCGATGAAGGATTTAAAGTGCCTGCTTTCCTCTGGAAAAAACTCTTCAAGTATGGCTCACACAATTAACACATTGTATACTCCTGCAATCACAATGTAAGGAAAGAATCAATAAAGCCTGTTTTTCTTCACAGTCTTAAATCCATACATAAATAGGTACCTTCATTGTTTTAACTTTATGAGTGCCGAAATCCAAACTGTATTATCGAAGGGGGGTGAACTGCTGAGGCACAGAAAGAGAGGACTCTTGCTATTGTTTTGTGGATGTGTTTTACAGCACATCAATTGGGCAACACTTACGGCCCATTTATCCAGAATCAATAGGGATAATGGCCCTATGATTAATTCATCAGCCACAGTGTTTGTGTTTGTGCTGGGGCTGCGTTTTGTGCGACATGTTTGCTTCTGTTGTCCAGGTATCAGCAGACAGGTGTCAGGTGGATGTGGGAACTGCACTGCCAGCAGGCAGGAGGCATTCTGGGAGATGAGATGGGCCTGGGCAAGACGATCCAGATAATTGCCTTCCTGGCAGGACTAAGCTATAGCAAACTAAAAACACGTGGATCCAATTACAGGCAAGGGAATCATCTTGGTCATACACTTGCATTGTTGTACATATATATATATATATATATATTCTGTATATTATTCTCTTGAATTGTCTTATTATCTTATTCTCTCTGTATTTCGTGTAGTATTAGTGCTTTTTTTTAAGCCCCGTCCTTTACAAACACGCTCATGCGTCATCATACACACAGTCGCGTACATACATCTGTACAAACGCTCATAAACACACACAAAACACACACTCCCACAAACATCGGCAGACTCCCCCACCCCTTGCAGACTCAGAGTCTCGATTGCGATGAATATTTCAGCAGCTGGATTGCTGCTGGAGAGAGGTTTGGTGTGAATTATTAAAGACGTTTCAATTATGATATTCCTCTAATTCTCTTAGTGGCGACATCAAAGGAGAAACAAGGACGTGACATGAAAGAGAGACTGTTTGTTGGTAGGAGGGGGGTGGAATATTAAACGTGAAACATGTAATTAAACAGATTTAAGGTAGTGCCTTTTTTGTTTTTTCGGAGGGGCGGGGGCCCTCCTCGCTGGTCAATAAGCTGTCTGGCGTCGTCCATCCGCAAATTGATTGTTTGCAAACTCGGTTATGTCTCGCTATCAATGGCTTTCACAATCCAGAATATCATATCAAGCTGTAATGCCCCCAAAGCCATTTAGTGCATTTCGGCAGTTCATCTCCTTTATTGAACGCTCACACGGGGAGGAAAGAACAGAACTGCCCCATCAGCTCACAGGGTTCATCACTTTAAATGAGATGCGTGATTTTTTTAAAACATTAAAATACTGCAGGGATTACCTGATTGCCGTACCAATGGAGGGCGGGCGAGATGTGAGGGAAACCTGTTTAAAAAGTTATTTTTGCGAATATATTTGGTGCTTTTTACTACACAATTTCATTATGTTATGTATGGTTTGTATATAAAGTGTATTCGATTTGTTAGTGGTAATTTGTTAAATTTTTTAATCAACACTTAATCAAAAGCAGATATAATCGGATATACTTCACAACTAGTAATACAACTCTCATGGGTTTGAATCACTGTCATGACATTGGTGAAAGGTAGGCAATTTCCGACAGGCTAGCAATAGCGACCTAACTCTGAAAGCATAAGTTAAGTTTGACAGGCAAGTAGGACATGCTATCATTGCTTTCGGACCGAATGCAATGATTGGACAAACATGTTATGGTTTTGTGCCTCCACAAAAGATGTGTATTTTTCAGAGTAAAGAGAGTGTATATAGATGCTCCAGTGTGACTGTATTCTCTGTCTGTTGTAGGTACGCTGGGTTGGGCCCCACAGTTATTGTGTGTCCAGCCACAGTGATGCATCAGTGGGTGAAAGAGTTCCACACATGGTGGCCTCCATTCAGGGTGGCTGTTCTCCACGAAACGGGCTCCTTTACCAGCAAAAAGGTGAGTTCTGTCGACATGGACACGATCTGTCGATGCAAAGGGATCATGTTCTTGAAGTCCCCATGAAACATCTTTTCTTCCTTATGGTAACATATTAAAGTGATAAAGCTTCTGAAATTAGGAAAAGTGTAGGATAGGACTTGATTTCATTCTTGGGAAATTAATAGGATTGTTGTAAGTTGGAGGCTAGAAACTTCCTGGCCATTGGGCAGTCAGTATAGTCCCGCCCTCAGGGAGAGACATACATCATCAAGAGAAAAGATGTTGTTTTGTGGGGGAGGGGAGGTTAATGTTTTTGATTAAAAAATTACTAGGACTCGTGGCTGAAAAGAAAACCTGCAGTGTACGAATAAATCATTCATAATAAACAATTTCATATAATTCAATAAAAGTAAGAATAGTACATTATGATTTCATGGTGACTTCAAGGCTTCTGCAATGGAAACGGTTTCATTTCATTGTGCTGGAATAACCGGTCATTTTAGGCTCAAACTTTTAAGTAAAAAGAAGCAACACAACAACAAGATTAAGATGAACTGTGTCGCTTTGGTCCGTAACGTTTACACCGGAGTGAAATTTTCCCTTGTCGGCAGATATCCTATCGCGAACTCGAATCGGCTCCAAGGAAATGTTAAATTAATTAAAGCTAAGGTAGCAGGAGCTGCTGTGGGGCGGCTGTGAAGTGTTTACTGTGAGTGGTCTTCACTGCCCCCCCTCGATCCTGCCTGACACAGTGATTAATGGGGCCTGTTGTCTGGCAGTCCGTGCTTTGCCCTCTAGGTGGAGAGATGGTCTCAAGAGCTTGTAGAGAGACAGAGCAACATTTATGCAGCGTTGGCACCTAATGATACCGCCATGCTAACACTAACGTTCTTGTAGAGCAGATGTACCTGATTAATTGGCTACAAAGAAAAAAGTGTGTGTGTGTGTTTGGGGGGGGGGGGTTTGCGACGAGCTGGGAACAGAGGTTAGTCTCTTTGCACAGCTATAATTGGAACACACTTGAGACTGTTCATGTGAAACGTCAAAGCGGACGTGTAGACTAGCCTTTCTGATGAAGACGCTATCGCCAGGGGCCTGATACCGGCAACCCATCACAATTTCTTCAATTTAATTAACAGCCAAAAAAGACATGTGAGCATGATGGGTTGGGTTTTTATACCGCAGCTAAAGCTCATATTTGTTGACTTACAGGAGAAGCTCATCCCCGAGATCGTGGCCAGTCACGGCATCCTCATCACTTCCTACTCGTACATACGCATTATGCAAGATTATATCCAGAAGTATGACTGGCATTACATCATCCTGGATGAGGGCCACAAAATTAGGAACCCCAACGCTGCGATGACCGTGGCATGCAAGCAGGTGACTCATACATTCATCAAAGCTGCAGTTCGTAGCGTTTGCCTCTTTATCACCACCTCTGTTTGAAGCATGGAATTGCAGGTTACTTTACGTACTTTTCAGTCAAATGAAGTCAGACGGGCATTTCCAAGGAAATCGCATTCTAAATTATAAACGTTATTATAAGCTATTATATCCTTTGCAAAGCAGGATAAAGTAAGGAAGACCACTTTGATTACTTATTCAATAACTAATTTTTGTTTATTTTAACCCAACAGTTACGCATTGCAGCTTTACGAGTTAATTTTTCGATCATGCTGTTATTATTAAATGTTTAGCTCATGGTGCTAGCAATGGCAAAGTCACGGGTTTGAGTAACAAATAAATGAATCAAAAGTATTGCACTTTGAATTGCACTTTAATCTAAATCGCTTTAGATTAAAGCATCTGCTACATGTGTAATGTACATGTACAGATGTACATGTGGAATACCAAAGGCTCACGAGTCACACATAGTGTACAGATGCAGTCTGCTATCTCGGCTAGTAAATCTACGACCTTTCAGAAACTATCTTAGTTCAGTCTGCATCAATTTATATGAGCTCCAGCACTATCGATCACTGTATTAAAAAAATCCATCGGAAATTCCACATCGCTTTGATTTGGTATTGAATAAACCGAAGCTAATGGAACTTTTAAACCAAATCCATTCTAAAGGCGTTTTAAGATCTACCTATTGATACACACATAAATGCTGTAGTGTGCTTATGCTAATGAGGTTTGATGACTTGATCAGATTATTACAGTTCTGATTTTGTTTTTGCTTCACAGTTCCGGACTCCCCACAGATTCATCCTGTCCGGTTCACCCATGCAGAACAACCTCAAAGAACTGTGGTCGCTCTTTGACTTTGTGTTCCCAGGGAAGCTAGGAACCCTGCCTGTCTTCATGGAGCAGTTCTCTGTGCCCATCACTATGGGCGGATACTCTAATGCATCTCCAGTACAGGTGAACCAATCACACGTCACCTTGTGTTTGTTGCAAAGAGACTATTGATCCATGCAGTTAACGTTCTCTTATTATTGATATACAAATGTACGATTTCCACCATTACAGCTAACCTAATGAACTAAGAATATTCTTTACAGTATGTAGACATGGAAACGCATGTGTTAATTCCGAATAATAATAAAACCTTTAAACTGTGTGTTGACAACTGCATGGTGAATGAATTCTATATGCGCCGTCATTAGGAAACCTTTTTAGCAGCACACTTACTTTATGGATTTCATTTCCGAACTGCCTTAAAAGGCTATTGATGTTTCCTCTGCCAATAATAAAAAACTTTACTAATTATTAATGTTATTAAATGGTTGTAGATAGCTAACCCCACGACTCTCTCAGTGAAACTCGCTTCTTAAGCGTCTGCAGAGTCCTACAGGCCAGCTTCGTACTTTCATCAATTCTGTTTTAGTGGAAAGTCACAAGAACATTTTTTAAAGTCTTGTAATGAGAATTTACATTTCTTGGTACAAAATATGAAAAAATGATCATTGGAAATAATTGTTGACATCTGGTAATGTTTTAAACATTTTGTTCATTCAAAATTTGTGTCTGTGCCGTTTTATAAACGCATATTTAGAGATTATATGGAATATTGGTATTTAAAAAAAATTTTTTTAATAAGAAATAGTCATTTTAAAGGCAGGCTAGGTGATTATTTTAGGTGACCGAAAACAGTGTTTGTTACGCTGGTTGAAAATCTCACTGTGTCATTGGAGATCGCTCTGAATGGGGGCCAGCAAAGCTAGCTTGCTATTGCTAGCCTCTCCGAAAGTGCCCTAGTTTTATTGTTGATTCAAACAACACGGCACATCAATTACCCACACAGGCCAATGTTGTGAAAACAGGGTGAGGTTTAGCACTATACTTGTTCTGGTCATATCCTGTATTTCAGAACTGTAATATGATATAATTCAGAATATGATCTCTCTACCTGTTTACATCTAAACACTGCCTGTCTTCCACTCACTCTCTCTCTTTCTCTCTCTTTATCTTCTCATATGAGCCCTAATCCAGGCTCATTGTATGCCCTGCAGTGTTGTGGGTTTTTCTGCAGGCTTTCTTTTGATCTGCAATCCCCTTTAAATTACAGCTAAATGGCATTTGGCCTAACGCTGGATCAGGAGAACATTATTGATAACAGAGTGCAGGCCCCCTCTGGAGTCCAGCAGCACTTATGAATCTTTAATGTGTCAATCTGCTGATAGGAGGAGAGAAAGAGAGCCAGCGGCTGTTGACATGCCTCAGGACGCACAAATTTGTTTGGCTTTCATAAAGTGTGTTGAAGTCAAACCTTGTTAATTAGCTAGTACTGAAAGACAACTGGACTGTAGCTAGCTGGTCTATTTGTCAAATTTACCAGTTTTTTTAAATATATGATAAACATATACCCATATATTTAATATATAACAGGAAACATTCTCAGAACATTGGCTAATGTTCTCTGAAAGTTCTCTCAAAGTTATCAGAAAACATTCTTACAATAATGTGAGTTGTTTTTTTAAAGTAAACCTTCTTCGATTCTTAAATGGTTAGGGGAACGTTTTACAGCAGTAAAAAATGTTTAAAAAACGTTTGTATAACCGAGCAGTGACATTAATACAACACAATCTACAATCTATAAAAAAGTTGGTTTGAATGTTTAAATGAACATTTCTGTTACTTAACGGAAACATTAGGGGAACATTCTGACAGCTGTAAAGTGGGGATGTATTTTTGTGATCCTCAGGTCCAGACAGCCTATAAATGTGCTTGTGTTCTTCGAGACACAATAAACCCTTACCTGCTGAGGAGGATGAAGGCTGACGTGAAGGCAAATCTCTCATTACCTGACAAAAACGAACAGGTGCGCATCCAAAACCTCTCGCACATCGATCTGTTCTTCACTAATTGTTCATTCATTTTATTTGAACAAGACTC
>JAZGTJ010016949.1:0-12348 GCA_036877575.1 Botia almorhae
ACACAGAGTTTTGGGGGCGTTCCAGGGAGGCATTGCTGAAGTATGTGAATATAACAAATGAAAATAAGTAGAGAAGTGATATAAGATGAAGAGAGAACAGAAGATGAGAGGAGAGATGATATGATACAAGAGAAACGAGAGCTACATGAGTCTAAGTGTTCTCATTTGCTTTGTTTGGGCACTATGTTCAGTTTCAGTGGGTCATGATAACCTGACTGGTGATTATTCTGTTCTGGGCAGAAGAAGACAGCGAGCAGCTGCGTTGTAAATGGACAAATACACACACACAGGACACGTGCAGAAAGACTGCAACCTTTCCCTGTCTCTGCACCTGCACACTTCAAAACAATCAAAAGGTCAAGAACACGCTGATTCTTTTTTTTCTGTCCCTCATTTTTTTGCATTTTTTTCTCATAAGTGTTTATACTGTGTGTGACCTAACAAGCTTTTAATGCCTTTTGGCAGATGCTTAAGAAACAAATATCCCATTCAAAGCGTACATCAGTATGCATGTTCTCTGGGAATTGAAGCCATGACCTTGACATTTTTAGTGATGTGATCTACCAGCTTAGATACATTTTGATTGAAAATGCATATTGTGATTCATACACAGATATACAGTGCACATTATTACAAAAAATACTACAGAACCACCCCAGTGCCTTGACAGGCCCAGGCCAGGAGGAGGATGAGAAGGAGAAGAGGGGTGGAGTGATACATCTGGAGATCTGCAGGTGTTCGTCTTTTTTTCTTCCTACTGTTTTGCTTGCTTTCACTGAGCGATTATAGAGTTTCTGTCATAAAGAGGTGTTATGTAGAGAAAGCAGATACAAACTACATCATCTGAACAAGTCAGCCAACCAATACAAGATATTTTAAGACAAGTACCCTGTTTCATCAACCAATGACATCTGCTTTGACATACTGTCTATAAACAGTGCCGCACTTAAGAGTGTCCCATCACAACATAGGGTCCAAACATGCACGTTAAATTCAACAACTGTGATCAATGTCCAATAAGACTCAACCTCAGAGTGACTGCGTTTAACTCAAGATGCAGAGGACATAATTTTTTAGCAACGCAGATGGCCGCAGACTTAAAAGGGCCATTAGTGTGGACTAGTAATGGGGAAAAGATAAGAAGAAAACAATGCTCAGAAGATAGAGGGAGGGGCAGAGGGCCAGGCCAGTCTTCAAAGAAATATCCATTTTACCATTAGCTCAGTTTGAATTGATTTTTCCCCCTCAAACACTAAGAAACAGATGCCAAGGGTTGCAAAAAATGTGGAAATCACATAGAAAATTGAGACACATAGATAGACTAAGAGAGAGAGGGAGAGATAGAAAAGAGAGAAAAAGAAAAGAAGAGAGAAAGAGAGAAAAATAGAGAGAAGAATCCAGCATCTTTGAGTCTTTTGATTGCTATCTTGGGGCTATACAGTGCAATTACTGGCTGGAACCATTAAAAGACTTGATTACAGACAGGCAGGCCAGACAGTGAACAACAGACACACATACTAGTGTTAGGCCAGGTACTATCATCCGTACATTCTCTCTCTCTCTCTCTCTCTCTCTCTCTCTCTCTCTCTCTCTCTCTCTCTCTCTCTCTCTCTCTCTCTCTCTCACACACACACACACACACACACACAAACATTTACTTATCTATCTAAATGGGAACATTCTATAGACTTCTAATCATTTAACCCCAACCCACACTATAACCCTAGCAGAAAACGTTCCGCATTCTTACAATTTTTAAAAATTTAACTATATTTTTATAGCATTTTTACAAATGAGGACGTCCCCAAAAGAAGGTTTTGCTCAGATTTGTCAGGTTTTGCTGACTTTTGGGTTCAGATTTGTCTTGCAAAGTAAATGCTAAATGCTCCCCATACACACACACTTAGAAACTCCCTCTTTCCCACACACACAACTAAGCTTTATCTTTAAACCTGAATACATAAATACGCTTACAGCTTCTTCTAATTATCTCCGCATCGGTGTCTGTAACATTCCAATGCACCTGTTTTCCTGTCTCACTTCCTCTTATTCTCTCTGGCACTGTTTCCAATCAAAGTTATGACGTGTTAGAGGTTATGGTGCACCTTAATGGGATCGATTCAGTGACCAGAAATGATCCGGATTTTCAATTGTTCCTAATGCTCGTATTATTCACACATGTAATAACGCACTTTCATCCCCACATGTTTCCACATGTAGCATGTGGGGGGTGAAGGGAGGGAAGTGAGGCGAGTAGAGGAGGGGCTGGTCATTTGTTTTCAGTTTTCTCACAGCTTTAGGGCTGGCACCCCCTCTCTTCTTCATTTACTGCTTTTCTCGACCCAGCCACATCTAAAGCGCTAATAATTACAGGCCTCTAAAACTGGCCGCTTTAGGGCAGCTGGAATCAGATTTTTTGGCCTGAATATGTCTGTATGTGTGTGTATGTGAACAGTGTGTGGGTATGCAGAAGTCGTGTCTGTGTCTGCCTGTGTGTGTGGCAGAATGTGCTTGTAGTAGGAAGGTGTACCTTGTAGCTCCACCCTTTTTCATAGTTTTGATTCCCGCGTGTTGGTTCAGCATAGTCAGCGAGTCTTTACAAGGCCATTTCTTCCTCTTAGAGGCTTGTAGTAGTGATTAAATATATCCCAAGAGCAAGGCATCAATTACGGGGATCACACAGGCCTAGCTGGCTGCTGTTGCACTCCCGTCCACACACCAACTCTCTGTTGAAGCCAGAGAGCGGCGTTAACAGCCAAACCTGGACACTAAGCTACGTGCTAGGGCCAGACATCAGCCTCTGGGTGCAAACTCTGATAGAGACTCCAGGGAGTGTGAGTGGGTGGTTGTGGGGTGTTAACTGGGAACGTGCGTAGGTACATAATATATCTGTGGGTGGGTGTGCTATATACATTTTAAAAAGCTCAGTTAAATATACTTTTAATTTTAAATCTTAAAAAAGTTCTAGGGGTAATTGATTAATGGTGGACATTTTCCATGGAAAACACATAAATGACTTTGAAAGCAGCATTCATGGACTACTTTTCTTATCAAAAATATCGATATTTCCATAAATATCGATACTGAAATATATAAAACGCTACCAATACTCATTACCAGAAGTATTGATACACTGATAGCAGTCTAGCTTTGGCGCTTTCACTCTCTCTCTTCTCTCCAACAGCAGTTGACACACAGCACACGTGACCGCAGTGCCATCATCTCATTTGCTCTTCTTAAATAGCGTTAGTGAGTAAGATGCGAGTGCAGGGCCACGATCTGCTTTGGTTGGAAAAGAACACAGCAGAAATGCTGCCTGGAACTATTTTAGATTAAATGAACACGGAAAGGTAAATAACACAAGCACGTCAATATGTAAGTGTTATTACAAAGCAGTGCCAACAAAAGGTGCTAACAACACTAATTTAGCAAAGCACCTGAAAGACAGACACCCGGAACTATATAAAGAGTTTTGAGAGGTTGGTAACTGCTCTCATTTTACCATTACTGAAATATTAACCCAGATGGCCCAGTATTGTTGCTGATATGAGTGTCCTCATGTCGTTCCAATGAGGTTTGTTTTCGCATGTGATGCACTCTTTGCGCATCTGTGTTTCCTAAAGTGCTCTATTTATGTGCGTTGATCAATGAATATATGTGAATGCAAAATTAAAATCTGTTCATCATATAAATGTATTAACCAACACTAATGAAAAATGAGCAATACAGAACTTTGGATTTTAATTAGTAAATGTATTAGTAAATGTTTAAAGTAACATTTAACTAATTAGTACATTTTAGAAGTATTTTTCATTGTTAATTCATGTGTTAATGTTAACAAATATCTATTATCATTAACTGAAGAACTTTATTGGTTTTTGAATGTATGACAATCTGAGAGCCTTTGAAATTTTTCACCCTTAACGTTGTGGCAGTTTTTTCCCCGAGGTATCAAATATCTATATTTTTTAAGGTATCGTATCAAAGTTATAAATTGTGACAACACAACTGTATGTAGTACTGGAACCACAAGTCATCTACTTTTTTATCAGGAACCCATAAACATCTACAGTCTCATTCAGAATACAGAGCAATTATGGCCTACTGGTCAGAGGTGGACTTGTAACCAGAAGGTTGCCGATTCGATTCCCAGTGCTGGCAGAAAACAACTGAGGTGCCCTTGAGCAAAACACCTTCTCAGTTGCTCCCTGGGCGCCGCAATGCTGTCCACTTCTCTGGGTGTGTGTTCATGGTTTGCAGTGTTTGTGTTCTCATGTGTGTGTGCATTAGCTGAATGGGTTAAAAGCAAAGGTCAAATTCTGAGTATGGGTTGTCATGCTTGGCAAACACTTCACTTCAAATGTTCAAAACTGATATTCTTTGGTCTCATGCCCCTGTCCCTGACAAATATCTCAGATGTTATTGGATACTTTGTGAACTCACTAGCTTCCTCTCCCACTGACTTTAGTTTCCCTGGAAACAAAAATCCCTGTAACTTCAATGACGGTGGTCTCAGGTTGATGACCTCACCTCTGGAATGGCAGCTATGTTCTAAATGGAACTGTGGAACATTTTCATTCAGTTTTTTCATACGCTTCATTAGCACTGCTGATTCCTGCCTTTATGCACCTGTCAAAGAGGAGACTTCCACTGCAGTTAGACGAGGAAAAGAGTTGGGTGGGAGTTTTAAGAGAAAAGATGAGCAGAGTACAGTAAAGAACGGAAGTACATTCAGTAGATGCTTTTATCCAAAGTGATTTACATTACCCTTATATCAGGGAAAATCTTTGGGGTTAGGTGCCTCACTCCAGAGCTGATGAGTGACTATCCACTTGTAGTACTCAAACAAGCAGCCTTCCATTTTCTAGCTCTTGAATACCTCACAACACCCACAGAGGAACAAAAAACTGTTTTTGACCAAGACAATTTATAAAAAGTAGCCCATCTACACACACACTGAACAAATGTTTTGTGACCTAAAAGTGAGCCATATCCTTTTTATCAATGTCAAAACATATTCATACTTAATATTAATTAAGTATAAATACTAATTGAGTATAACGTTGAAAATGAAGTTTAAATTCTAGGCAACTGCTGAAAAAGCAAGCTACAAATGGTCCTCAGCACTCACCACGTTATAGCAAATTACCACTGTTCACAGACTAAACAATATAGAATGCATTGAACAACATATACATGCATTTATTTTTCTTTAGAAAAGTTTTGTTTTAGTCTTTATTTACATCTCAACTTTTTGAATAATAACTTTAACAATTATAATAATTATTTATAGTTATTCGAATGAATAAAACAGTTACAAATGTTGCCACAAGTAGCATATTTCGTAACTTACAAGATAAAACATCTTTACAGTGTTGTAGAAATTCATGACAATAACCAAAAATATGATCATATTTTACATAGCAATGGTTAACAGTTTCCTCCACAGAGATGTGGTTCTGTATAGTAAAACTTTGAAAGGCTTCAGTCTATCAGTTACTGTAAGACACACTAAAATAAAAGTACCTTTTCTGTACTCTCTTAATTTCTCCCACTTTTGATAATTTCTGCCTTCTCTTTTTCTCCTCTCACTCGCTTCAGTGAGCTCCTGGCGAGGGGAGGGCTGAGGGGCGTTTGGAAGCCCAGGCTGAGCTCTCTTACTGGACTGTAATCCTGGCCAAATACCCCAGCCTCCTCTTTCTCTCTGGAGGGGCTTCTTTTGTCTTGAGGGAAGTGAATGGGTCCATAGAGGCCAGCAGGAAACCAAGGATGTGTGTATGTGTGTTTCTGTCTCGGACAGACGCAGAGAGTCAGAGAGGTTTAAACAGTCATTTGTAACACCAGAAGAGATTTTAATTGGTGATATCAGTGGCCATTAATAAAATTGAACAACTCTCATATGGTTCCATGCAGACTTATAATAGCACTTTCTCATCTTAAAATAACCCTCTCGCATACACACACGCTCTCCTACCTAATGTATCTGTCCACATACTCTCTCTGAATATGAATGTGTGTGTTATGTATCTATACCTGTACAAGTTCATATATCTTTTTTATTGCAAGCTAACCATCTGTTGTTCATCCTGCACCCGTCTTTGAATGTACCCTCATCTCTCTCTCTCTGGCTGTGTGCTTGAGCATCTCTCTCTCTCTGGCTGTGTGCTCCGCTGACAGTGGAGGGGTTCTGTACTGGAATGTGGGCTGTGTGTATTGTTTGTAAAAATAAACCATCTGGACAAAGATATTCACTGAGAATTTATATTAAACAGCTGAGAAAGCACAGCTTCTGAACACAGTGGGGACGGGTTGTGATGCAACAGACCACACCATGAGACAGGGAGAGAGAGAGCGAGAGACCATGAAAGTGTGTTTGTGACTTCCCATTCATTGATCTAGCTTAAATAGAGGTTTAAACATAATCCATAACTATTTTATGATCATTGATCAGCTGAAATACATTAGATGTTCACACTTAGCCTATATGGATATTTCCAACAGAAACTTAAAGCTACAGTTTCCCATTCTTAATACTACAATATCCTTCTGTTTTACCCTATTCACCAGTGATGTCATCCTACTGTACTTGTCTCAGTTGAGGTTACTCATGGTCTTCTACGGCCAATCACACGCTGATGACCTAACAGGAGAAAGAAGCCTCCCCAGTAACACTGACACACATCAACATGGTGGCTCGCAGGCAAACTAAATAGCTACAGATGTGATTGGCCTACACGCAGTGGCCATCTGGCCAAGTCAAATATTGCCTCTGCAGATTCTCACCCTTCTCCTGCTCTCATTCTCTCTTTATACCTATCTGTCTCTCACTCGTATGTATATTTGTCTTTAGCACGGCTTCATTGTCCATACTCACACAGAGGTGTCTGTCAATTCAAGCGCAACCCCAGAATGCATGGCACTTGACAGAGGTGTTTGGGGAGATGATTGATACCTTTGGATGGTGTTGTTTGTAGCATGTGTTGGACCAAAGCGTTATTTGAGTGCCAAGTGATGTAGACACAGAATCAAATAAACAACATAAATAAATTTACTCAGTACTCTGTGAAAAGGAGTTTAAGTGCATTACTGAGTTCTATTGAAATTCTACTGTGAGTTTGTAATGATCACAAAAAACATCTAAAATTTGAAACTCTTTTAATGTGTTTCATGCAAGAAGACAGATAAAAGAGGAAAATCAGAAGTATTCATGAATATGACTAAATTCTGCAATCTTAATGAAGCGCATTACGTCATGGAAGAGCAATCCTCTCGTCCTGTAATTATCCAGACACACACACACATAACCACACACACATGTACACACACAGAGCCTGAGGGGTGAGGTGAAGCTTGGGAACTGCTCTTGTTGTTCTCGCAGATGTGCTGCATTGATAAAAATATGATTTTGGCAGAGATGGAGAACTGTATTAAACATGTAGAGTTCAACAAAATCTGTACTTGGTTCTTTTGAAGTTCTTTACATGATTAATGATCCCATTTCTGCAAAAAAAATGCAGTGATGCATTTTGTTGGTAGGTTTAAAAAAAATTATAGAATTGTAAAAATGTAATTAATAAATGATAAATGTAATCTTGCCGCTGAGCGTGACTGAGCTAAACTGAGCTGTCACTGAGTTGAGAGATGCCGTATTGTGTAGGATGTAGTCTGCAGATTGAGTCTGCGGTGTTCTGAGTTGATCGGATCACAGGGGCCAATAATAGCAGTGAATAACTCCAGTGACGCTCTTTAGAATGCACTTTTAATTGGTTAATAAATTCTGCCAATTATGGAATGGAATTCCCTCGGGTTGCAGAAGTCACCTTTGATAATCCTCTCACAGACATCAAACGCTATAATGTCACAAGGGCCAGACGTGCACATGACAATGAGAGACTGTCAGCCTTCACATACTCTGTTTAATGCAAGTAAAAAGTTTTGCGTGATTCTGGGTACAACTGTTCGTTTATTTACATGCAATTTAGTCCGTCCATATTTTAAAACATTTGCACAGATGGGTCTCAATAAATACAGGATCACGTGAATTGTACACAGCCGCTCAATTGGATTAGCAGATTAGCCCATCTCACCTTTGCCCCCAACATGTTCTCAGACACACTAACACTCGCCTGACTAACATTTGCCTTCGCACACACTCAAAGATTGAAAACTTATTTTTAAATAACTCTGACATGTACACTAGCAAATGTAATCATGGTTTCCTGACATTTCCCTTACCTGCAAAAAGACAGCTAATCAGAATGCCGTAACCAGAATGAAAGCTTTCAACCGGATCTGCATAACTGTACAGGAAGAGCTCAACCACAATAAATGTCTGATACACAACTGTGGAAAACAACTATATAAATAGATCCAGATTTACAAATTTACAATCTAAGTGGGCCACAGTGCCTGCCGGGTTGTTTAATATAAATGTGGTTAGCATTTTGTGAATTACAAAGTGGCGTTATCCTAATCTTTAAGATCTAAATGGCTAATGCAAAGATTGCAGGTTTAATTCCGAATAAGGATGACCCAGGAAAAGGACAGTTACTGAAGTCACAATCCTGCTTTATCCCCATTGTGTTCCTGAGCCAAGCAACCAGCTCAGGTTTGCTCCGGGGAGTCTCTGCCTTGAGTTCGTACCCATCAGTGCAGATGAAAAGCATCTGGAGGGTAAATTATGCATTAAACACAAAAAAAAGACTATGCATTAAACACAACTAGCATGTTACAGTTTTTGTAACAGGAATGTGCTTTGATAGATTCATGTGCCTGGATTAACTTTACATATTTTTCTATGATAATCACAGTGTAGATTGTGATTGATGTTTGGAAGGGTAGTTTATACCTGAGTCACTAAATCACTTCAGTGAATCAAGCTTGTGTTCTTGAACAAGTGCAGACCAGCTTACTCACAAATACAGTCGTAATGTGTGTGCGCATTTGCTCCGGTTCATTGGATCAGGGCTTTTTACTTATTTTGCCTCATTTTGCATTAAGCTCGCACAATTTTACACCACAGAGTGACCCTAAAAGCAAACACGCACACAAACGCACTTATCTTTTCTTGCTATTAATCCAGCACGCATCTCACGTGAGCGAGCGCGTTGGCCGGTGGCGGTCTCTTACAGGAGCTAAAGACATGCTGCTTCTATTGGCAAGAAGCCTTTGAACAAAATGACTTCCTGTAAATACCACAGCTGTAATTAAGTGCGAGCAAACAGAGAGCAGGTCCCACAATTTGTACTGCAGCAAATCATATTTCCACGGCAGAGATAAAGACATAACCAATGATTTAATACCAGAAATGTCATAATTATTTTCCTCGTCTTTTCTGCGCTGCGGAGGGATCGAGTTGCTGTTAATGGGTGTTGGGTTGAAAGCCCTAATTAGGTTTTTGTTGTCGACTGTCACTGACGGAGAAAGAAAAGAAAAGGTGGCAGAGTAAATAAAGTTCCCAGCGCAGAGGCCAAGGCTGTAATTTGAGCTCAGGCTCCTGTACAAGGGTTAGCGTGAATCACAAACGTCCTCTCTGCAAACACAGAGCGAGTAATTGTGAGGTGTCGACCCACACCTTGTGTTATTGTGAGCGCATGTGTGTCTGTGTGTTTTTGGGGAGGTTGTGAGATCGGGGGTGTATGATTAGTGGGGTATCCTCTCTATATGACAGCGAAGGAGTGTGAGAAAACACACACACAACGATTACAATGTGAGTTGATTTAATGGGATGTTCCAATGAGAATAGTAGATAATTTACCAGCTCATATTTAGATGGCAGGAAAAAAATCTCAGCAGACGGTAAAACTGGAACATCAAAGCTCATTATGGTACATTTGAACACACACACACAAAGACACGCACACACACAGGTGCAGGAGAGAGAAAACAAAAAGACATAATACAACCATGTAAAGCAGAATGGGTCTAATTTTCCAGTGATAAAGGGTAATTTAGGATAAAAATAATTAGTTTGAACCATGGAACAACACTGCATGACTCATAATTGAACTTCAAAAAATCCTGGCAAAACACTTGGTGTTGGGTTTGTCAAACACTGGTGTCCCATGCACAGCAGCGTAAACCGGAACTGGAAAATTATATTGTATAATGGGTGGCGTAATGCAAGCAAGCCGTGGGTCTGTTAAGATATTCACACTGATCTCAAAGTGACTACTGTCTATTAGAGATTGCCTGTGTGATATCTTTCTTTGGGTAGTACTAAGCAGTGTGGTAAGCATGTAAAGAAAGCAAGAGACAGAGAGAGAGAGAGAGAGAGAGAGAGAGAGAGAAAATAAGAGTCTTAATACAGAGGTACAGTATTAGCATAGGATTAGGCAAGCGGTGAGCAGCATGTCTGGGTTTCCCCAGGTGTGGAGCAGGATCTGGCCTGTGTCCAGTGAGAAGCACTCCACACTCATTAGGGAAAGAGGAGAAACCTCCTGCCCCCCGGCACCTAGCAACAGACACACAGCAACACAAAACCCTGGGTGTCCCAACAACTGACAAAAACACATCTATTCAGACTATCAAAACAACCATGTACAAACATAGCTGAAGTCTTGACGATCATTTGATTTATTGTCCAAAAGGGTGCATACACCTCCTGTTGTCAACAAAATCATATTGAATTTCTTATATATAAATATTTATATTTTGTACAATATCAAAATTTACGTTAATAGAAGTTGCTTTATACTATCACTTGCCTACTAGTGAATAAAGATTTTTAGATTATTTTGTATGCATGTATTTTAAGTAATTTTGTTTAGCTTTTAACCATAAAGTACACTTTATACACCATCATGGTATTACAATCATAACTGCACAAACTTAATTTTTAAAGTCAGATAGATCATGTAAATAATTAAACATGAAAGTACATTTCAAAGTACAAAGTACAAAATATTCAGTGTATGTATGTGTTTTGTGTCAGCTGCTGTCAGTGTGTGTGTCTATGTGTTGTACTATTGGGAGTCTTTGCTCTCTCTCTTTCTCTCTCTGGCATGTCGACTCCGTGATACATGATGACCAGAGCAAACAGGAAGGATGTGAAGCAGCTCTTAGCATCCCCCACACAAAAGAACCTCAACTTAATGAAGCCTGCAGCAGCCACTCACAGGATCAAAGAGTGTGTGTGTGTGTGTGAGAGAGAGAGAGAGAGAGAGAGAGGGAGAGAGAGAGAGAAATAGGAATGTGAGAGGGTTAATTACTTTGAAAGGCTCAGGCCACACACTGGACCCATCACCTGAAGAAAGACACAGAAAAAGTGTGTGTGTGTGTGTGTGTGTGTGTGTGTGTGTAAAAGTGGAAAGAATGTTTTTCAGAAAGAAGCTAGAGAAATGTAATTGAATACTCAAGTAAATGAAAGAGAATGAAGAATGAATTTTTAGGGTGAATGGGGGGACAGCGAACCCATATAAAGAGACTGAAAGAGAAAAAGAGAGAAAATTGAAGAGGGAATTGAACAGAATAATGCAGTCACTTTTTATCCTTACTATTTCATTTGACACTGTCACCAAAATAAAAAACATATTTATATACAAACATTATGTAAAGTGCATACTTTGACATCATTCTCACATTGTTTTAGTTAAATAGTTAAATACTCCACTAAAAAAAATCGATACATTATTGCAACAATTAATTATGCAGAATTTCAATGCAGCACATCAGTTCGTTTTGTGAAATTTACACAGGAGTTTTGCTAAATCTGTCAAGGGTGTCGTAAAATATTAAGATATAACCTCACATAAACACAAATAGCAACTTTTTCACCATTACATATTTTTATTTTGCTATATTGTAGTTGGCAATGTGTTTAAATACAAATCTTTACAATAACCCACAGTAATTTAGGTAAGGTAATGTACTTTAGGCAACTGAGACCAAGATATCTGTGAGTTTTGTTTTTTTAATTAACAGAAACATCAATACAAAATTACTACAGCCGATATGTAATGTGCACACTAAATATTACATGCTCCTGGGTAATCTTCTGCTCACAAAGGAAAACAACGTTTAGCATCAAAACAAGCAATTCTAAAGATCACCTTAAATAGTAATGCACTTTATGAGTCTTAAACTATAAATTGTGATCTTCATTTTTTATGTAAGACACAAACACATAGTTAATATCTTTCATAATTCACTTTCAAATGTGGTATTCTGTAGCCCTAGTTACAGCTTGTATTATTCAATGTAAATTAAGGTCCAGGCTTCTGCATTTCTGTAGCTCTAGTCACCTTTAATTGAATCCTTGTGACTACAATAGACTTTATAAACGCTTAGTTGAACAAGGTAAATACATTTTATATGCTTGCTCTGAGAGTAACTTGAGTTTTCTTTTTT
>JAZGTJ010016950.1:0-12348 GCA_036877575.1 Botia almorhae
GAAATAACTGTATCTAAACTGCTTGTCTCTGAAGGCCAGTTGTAATGTTAATCAATAAGGAATCAATCAGTTTTACAAACCATATTTGTACCATGTTCATATTATCACCTCCACAACCTGTTAGGAAGAAGATATACCGGCAATGACAGACTCATTCATGTGTTTGTTTCATCTACAATGCAGTTGTGTTTTGCCTGGCTTGCTAAAGAGCTCTATCAAACACTGACTCATTCTGTGGACTCACATTACCCCAGCATTTAAAACCCTTCACTGGCTACCTGTATCTTACACCGAGTGGTTCATTTTTAAATGCCTGCATACCTCAGCAATATAATGTGTTTACCAGAGTTTTGCCTCATGTGATTTCATTCTCTTTTCTTCCTAGTTTGCACTTTAAATCACGTTCATATTAAATTTTTCTAATATTTTTCTTCTTGATTAATTAAACGATTATTTGTGTTTTTTCAGATATAAAGGGAAAAGCTATCGGTCCTCCATGAGGATTGTTCGCACAGCAGAGCAAGTGGCTGAGTTTTGCCGTCGGGTATGCGAGAGACTGCAGTGCTGTCCGAACCTGTTCGGCCCGACGTTTGTTTCCGACAACTGCCCTGAAAACTGCTCGAGTCAGACCAAAACCAAATACAGTGAGTCTGCTGTTGTCCTCTATGGTGATCAAAAGTGACAGTTGTTCTAACTTTGAATTAAATTACATGTTTCACAACAGAAAGGTGTTATTTTCTTCAGCAACACACACAGACACACACAGACACACAAACGTGACTTTTAACTCAATGTTAGCAGTCAATATTCAGATTTGTGTCATGTTTTGTCTAATGAAGCATACTACAAGAAAAGGAAGGTCGGCAGGCCGTGTTTAGGTGAGACTGCACAGGATGGTGACCTGACCAAACCAGCGCGTCGCCGAAAGAAACGGAAAGCCATCTTTGTCCAGAAGAAACGCCGCTCTTCTATTGTAGGATACCAGACAACTGAGTCACCTCAGGTCTGCCAAACCACAAAAACTCAGACACAAACACATACACACAGTCCAAAACATTCGTAAACACCTCGGTCTAACTAGGCATAATGTTACATGGTTCTGAGTAAACTGTCACAAAAACAAAATCTCAGCCAGTCAAGATGTTTGCCGTTTGGACCAATGAGAGCTTAAATAATTTGAAGATAAAAAAAAATCATGCAATTGTGTTAATGTTTGTTATAAGTTTGTTTATGTCTTTTTGCAAAGCAAGAAAAATACTGATTTGATGGTAATGCAGTTAAGATTGTTTGGACAAACATCTAGAATTAATATAAAATTTAACAAGCAGTTTCATTGGATGCTTTTAATGCATTTCATCTGGTCAGGGCACAGTTTAATATTTGTTCTGTGTATTTATAGGACAGTGATTATTACTATGATGATGAGGACGATTTCGACGAGTCGGGGAGTGAGGAAAGCTCCAATTCTCCCCGTGAGGAGGCCCCTGTTCACACCTTCAAGGAGGCCCCGAGGAGAGGGAGACCCCCACGACGTGCTACTCTTGAGCGCAGGGCAACCAATCCACTGCCGGAACCTTCCGATAAGTCAGCTCTACGGAGAACCACACGCTCTGTTTCCTACAGCCAGAACCAGATGACCAAACACACACATATAAAGGTAAACACACCTCCACACAGTCATCATGAGTTTATAACAATTCCTTCAGGAACTTAATACAGCAGTTAGTTTAATTAGGTTCTGTTTATTTGTTCCCAGGAAGGTTTATTTGGTTCTGTTTATTTGTTCAAGGATTGCTTACAGTGTATTATATACTGCATATATTACAATTGCATCATTATTACAGTATATTGTGTACAGTAAACGTCATAATTGCATCATAATTACGATATATTTTATACAGTATATATCATAATTGCACTATGAGTATCTTTGGATTAAAGTGTCTGCCAAATGCCTAAATGCACAAGTTAATCCTAAAATGTAATTGCACTCACCTTCTGTTGTTTCAAACCTGCGACACTTCTCTGGTTCTCTGTCATACACTGAAAGTGAAGCCAGACAGATGGTGATAAGCTCCATATGACTCGTGCGCTATATCCCTACTGAAGCCCCGCGATAGGTTTTTGAGACAGGAATGTAACATACGTGTGCGTGTTCAGCCTTCGTCTCATGGCACACTGTGTCAGATATGACATCAGTGACACCAAATTCCACGGGTTCCTCATAACCAGAACAGACTGAAAGAGATTTAAGGACTGTGATGTTGTGAGAGATTTTCAGCACATGATTTAAATTACAGTATTGTATCTCTTTATAAGACTTGGAACATAATGGACAAATCATACACTCCTAAAGGTGCTTCACAACGCCACAGAAGAACCATTTTTGTCTGTATGGTTCCATAAAGAACCTTTAAAGGAACAGTTCACCCCAACGTGAAGATTCTATCATAATTCACTGCCACTCATGCCACTCTGTATGTTTATCACTTACTGTATGAGCGCAACAGTTTTTGTCTTTATTTACTGTATGGAAAAAAACCCAAGAAAAACACATACAGAGTTTTATAATCCATATTATATTAGCAATCACTTTGTTAAGTGATGTATAAATAATACATTGTGTTTGTGTGTATTTGTAGACCGAGAGTGCTGAAGATGATCGTCTGGTGTTGGAGAGGAATCCTCTGGAGTGGAGTGTGTCTGACGTGGTGGATTTTATCGCCTCCACTGATTGTGCCTCGCTCGCTAAGATATTCCAAGAGCAGGTACACAAACACATCATATGCGGACACACCTTCTGTGTTTTGTACAACCTCCGATCTTATTGTGCACGATTCAGATGTTCACTTTTCATGATCCAATCTATTCCTGATGGAGAAATGATGGAGAAATTTCATTGTATTTCATTACAAAAAATCAGTTTTGAATGCTTTTATGTAGACTGTAAAATATCACACGAGCACTAAAATGAAAAGCATGAGCCAGTTACAGATCATTTGTGTGTTTGCGAAGGCAATGAACGCATCTTTCATATGTTGTAAAAACATCTAAAAACAAGATGTCAACATCTTAAAAATGTTAGCTCACAAAAATAAACAAATTAGCGAAGTATGAGCAAAAATGTTTTAAAAAATGACATCTTCCAAATAAAAACAAACACGCTGAATTGCATCTTGGCACCGTCTGGTTATCATGTTTGACTTATTTGACTGATCTGCGGTTCTTATTTCCCACCCCAAGCAAACTAAAAACAAGCTAAGCCAGTACAAAATCAAACATTTATGCTAACTGCACACACTTTCTTTTTAAGGACATCGATGGACAGGCTTTGCTGCTATTGACCCTTCCTACAGTTCAAGAATGTATGGACCTGAAGCTCGGACCCGCCATAAAACTCTGCCATCAGATCGAACGAGTCAAAGTGGCCTTCTACTCCCAGTACGCTAACTAAGCTAACTCCGCTAACTCTACTAGATTACACAAAAGCCAAACGACGCAAAGAAACAGAAACCTGTGTGCAGTTCTCAGGGGTTTAAAACGTTCCATCCACCAGGAAACCTCAGGTTGCAGGATTTGTAAACCAATTTTTTTAACGTCTGCCTTTAATATGTCATTTAGTACTGGAACATGTTTCAGATTGTTGGATTGGATTCTACAGTAACTAAAAAGGTCTTGAGTGGTTTGGGTGGAATTTTGAAGTTTCAAGGATTAAAGAGAAAAATCCTCAGACAGAACAAATGGGAATATTCCGGAAATATGTTTGAACTGAAAGTCAACTGTGAATCACCTCCAGCTTTTGAGTTCATAACAGATCTGTTATTTTAACTCTCGCTGTCTTTCACGACCAAATTATATTTAATGACAAATTATATGTGAAGTATTGACTTATGAAGCAAACTAATATATTTGCAATATTTATTTTGCTCTGATAAACTATTTTTATAACATTTGTTCTGTGTTTATAAGTGTGTCGTTCTAACACAAAAATCTACTTTGGGGCAAAGAGGGTTTAGAACTCTGACATTATGGATTCAGTAGGTTGAATTATAGAATTTCATTATTGTCATTTGGACTGAATTTGATGTAGGCATGTGGCTGTATGTTGTGTATATGCTAAGATTGTATATGAGCATGTGTTTGTGTGCATGCATCTGTATACATACATATGTAACTCATAGTATTAGGTAATAGCTCCACACATCATCAGTTATTCCGACAGCACACGCCTGTTCTTTCTGATCAACACTTCATGGGCTTCTCTTTAGAAGGACATGCAGCCTTTTGTTATCGGCCTAATTTATATTTTATGAAAATATGTCCTTGATCTATGCAAAATGTGATGTTTTCTATACATATATTTTGTTTTAAATGACTTTCATAGCTATATATTTTTTACTTCTTTCCTTTGTGGCACTTGATCACCACGTGTAGACTGTATTATAATTGTATAAACTGCGAGTAAAATATTCTCAAACTGATTCACGGTGCTGATTTACTTTGATGTCACAAAATTTTACATTGCTTCAAATATTCAAAAACTGATCTGCACTAAGGCTAGCATTACCATACTCATATTTAAGATTAGGGATTTGAACATACTGTCGTTTTGTAATTTTAGCACTTACTGTGGCTCGTCCTGCACAGTTTGCGCTGTATGGATGATACCTAAGAAAAACCACATAGCAACACCTTTGCATTGTGGCGGCAACATTTGCACAGAAAGCGCCACATATTTTCTGTATAAAATGTAAAATCAGGGTTATAAGTGGTTTTATTTGACAGACCCTAGTGATTAAAATGCCCAGTGATTAAAAATGCAGATGAACATCCGCAAGAAGAGTTTTAAAAACAAAAGAGCTTATGCAGTATTCACTCGAGTACAAACATGATCACCATAAGCAACATAATTCTTTGGGATATTTACATTCATACTCTGCTGATCGGGGCTAAAAATGACAATATTATATAGCTATTACAGTATTTCCTTTATGGAATCAAGTCTTGAACCAAGAACGCTTAAATATATACCTTTATTCTCTTTATAATGTACCTGGACCCGCAAACTGTATTAAGTGTGAAATGTATGTAAATGTATGTAACGTACTCCATTCTAGTATGTAAATAATTTAACTACACAATCTCCGTTTTACATGTCTTTGCGTTTCAAAATGGCCGAACACAGTTTATAATCCAAGAGGGAGCAACAGATGACATTATGCTGCGTTCAATTGCCTTCCGTTTACACGCGTATTTCTTGAAGTGTCTGCTAAACAGGTTTCACTACCATGTAATGTGGGAACTTTGACACATTTGTTTGGCTTAGAACTGACAAGTGTGCTGCCATATTCGTGCAGTCTTGCAGCTTCTTGGTGAAAAAGTCTGGAAGTTTGGAAGTCTGGCTTCAAGTGTCATTCTGTTGCATTTTTTGTTGTTCTGTTGCACCAAATATTGCTGTAAAAGCCGAACAGCATTTTCGTCCCAGTATTAAACAGTATTAAACAAGTTACTCTTTCAGGTCAACAGTTTAAAAAGAATCTTGCTAAGCTAGTTTAACTGTTGACGTCAAAAGTCACTGATCCTATATCAAAAATGTGTAGGCGTAATTACATCCCTAAATCAAAAAGAAAGTGTAAACATTGTAAAAACAGTATGAAATTACTGTAATGCAATATTTTTTTAACAAATAGGACCATGGCATACAGTATTATTACTTATTACATATTAGACATATGACATATTAGTATTTTTTTCCTTTTAATGATTTTTGTGTGGGTTTGGGATGGGGCTCGGTACCAAACAGGCTTTATTTTCCTGTTCCTGACAGTTTTTATTCAGTCTGATTCTTGTTACAGAAGTCATGTTCTAGCAAATAATGTGATTCTATACACACATTCGACTGATCCATTACAAATCATCATGGCTCATTACCAGAGATGTTTACACAGTGTGTTGAACATGTTGGGAACTCATCGCCGGGTCACATTCTACATTACACCGGCCATCAGAAGATCTGTGTTGAGTGAAAACAATATCATTATTCATCATACTGTTCCTTGAATTTCACAAAGCATTTCTTTATGGCCATTAAGTGTTTTCTATTGGGTCTGACGGTGAACCAATTTATACAACTGCCACTTCTCACGGTTGCCAGGCAACATCATTTCAAAGGTATGCTGCGCACAGATTCGCCAGCCTGACCATAATCAAGGTATTATTCTGCTGGTCCAAACACATACATGTTGGTGAATAAATGAGAAGTATATCAACATTGTGAATAGAACAAATGAAATGAATTATCTGTAATTTCAGTTGTTTCTCCTAGACAGCAATGAGATAAAACAGAGAGCAAACTAAGACTTCTGCTGGCGTTCTCACGTCTTCATTAGGAACTAAAAAAAAGATCTCAATGTCACAAACTTCTGTTTGAATTTGCCATGTCTGCGATCAAATTATGCTTTAAATAAAATATTTCAAGCATCAAATCTATTCAAGATCAAATTATCTGACGTTCTTATTAGGGAAGCCCTGAACCACAAGTCAGGAGAAATTTTTTTTATTTCAAGATAAGTCGCTATTTCGACATAAACTATTGCTTCATTTATGTGTGTTTTTATTTCTCCTCTAAAAAAAATCAGAGACAAATTTAAGAAGAACTTCATTAAAGTTAATATGAAATCAAAATAAACTCGCTTATTTCTTAAACCACTTTAGGTTTGAAGTGGAATATCATTGTTGAGTTAGTTTGGACTGCTTTTTGTGCAGTGTGTTTATGAGCATACAGTACATGATTTTGGAGATAATATTGTGGAGACTGGCAGTAAATGGGACCGTGTGCGCGCATGTGCTGGTTGATGGCAAAAAAAGCCTGCATGGGTTAACCACAAAGCTTTTTCTCATACTAACACCTGAAACTGGGTCATGGAGGACCTGCGGGGGGTGAAAGGGGGCCAGTTTTGAATGATAGGTGCTGTCTTTCCTTTGAAATAAGCTGCTTTTTAGATTTGCAGATTTTGCATGCAATCGGAAATCAAGATACAGTTACGAGGTCGACTCTTTCTCTGCACTTGTTTTACCACAGAGCTGAAAACAGCAACCAAACACACACACGTACACTGATCTACACACCTGTTTTTCACAAGCACCTTCATCAGTTCTTTATTTATTCTTCACTATTATCTTATTTGTTGATTTTTAATGTAACTACGGGCTGAAATGGACTGGACTTTGTGTCATGCTAGTAAAGTAATTAATGATTTCATCACCACAACTCTGAAGGTGTGGTTTTTGTTTATGAGTGTTGCTATGCGGTTGCTAGGGTGTTTTGAATGGTTGCTAGGTTGTTCTGGGTGGTTTCTTACTGGTCTAAGTCAAAAGAGCCCAACCCCAAATCTCTGTGATATTCAGGTCCTCAAACAGGTCTGAAGTCCTTCGATGTGTGTAAATACGTGTTTGTCTACCAGGCAAAATTTGAGGCACATATTGTGCACAAACATCACAGGATGAGTCACTCACCAAAAGTTAAATACTGAAGAGGCAGGGGTTTGCTCCCTCCCCTGAGTATGAGCAACAGTGAGTTTTGGCATATGTGTTTGATGTTAGTCTGGGGTCAGCTAAACATCACAAGCATATAAATTGGGGTTGTATTACACAAACTCAAATGAACAAGTTCAACAATTAAGGAAACACTTTATATAGGTGACAAAAATAGCTACTCTCACCATAGACTTCTCTCACCATAGACTTCTCTCACCATAGACTTCCCTCACCATAGACTTCTCTCACCATAGACTTCTCTCACCATAGACTTCTCTCACCATTGACTTCTCTCACCATAGACTTCTCTCACCGTGTGATGACGTGAATGTAATGACCCTCAGCTTTGCTTTATAATCTACAATAATAATCTCTAATGTTTATGTCCTGGAAAAGCACACATGCATTTATATAAGCACTGGTTCTCTGTAAGGCTGTATACAATGCAAAGACATCATTAGCATTAGTCATTCTGATATATCTCTGACACATTTTGTGAAATGACTCATCATGGAAACCTCAAGCAAACCTTCATTTCACAGTGCTGTATGTTTGCTTCTGAGTGTACATGCACTTAATGCGTATATACACTTTATACTGTTACATTCAAACACATATATTATATTCAGTTCCAAATTCCCTCTTGTTGATGCCCATCTCCAGACAGTGAACAATATGTGTGTATAAAATATAATTTATAGGGTTTTCATTAGCAGTGGGGCACAAACATCTTGAAAAATGGATATTAATGTAGTTAAATAGCAGTTAAATATATAAACAATCTTTTATATGCGGTGTACATGTTTTATTTTTCAGTTCACTTTCTCTAGTGGAGCACAAAGCTACAGGAGAGTGTGTTAAATCTCTGAATGTTGACTATGGCTGTCACACACATGTACTGTGGCTTTAGAAGACTGGAATACACAGGCTGTATAGACTTGCTATGGACTACATATTATTTGTCCCTTTTGGAGGTTGACAGTTATGAAAAGAGCAACCAAAAGCTCAATCTTTTGAAGTGATGTGAGGACGAGCAGATTGTGACAGAATTCAAAGTCTAAAAGAGAACTATCCCTTTTAGAAACGGACAATTTTATAACTGTGTTCATGTTATGACAATATATTTCAGACTGTCAGATTCTCACTCTCTAAACTGATCTAAAAAACATGTATTACAATTCTTGGTGACACTTCACAGTGTGTTTGCTGCATGTACTTACTATAGTAATAACAGTAAATTATGCATAATTACAGGTAACTAACCCTAATCCTAACCCATACTAAGTGCATGTTGTTAATTATATAACCTCAAAAATAATTTCATTTAAAATGAAGTGTGACCAAATACGTCTTTCAGTTCAGATGTGAGATGAATACATTCATTTGCATCATTTGGAAGTTTGCAAGGAAAAGAATGTGGGTGGCTGTTCGACACTTTGAATGTTTGTGTACCATCATGTGCATCGCATTAGCCTGTGTGCTCCTTTCCACACAATCTACATATTAAAAATATGAATGGAGAAAGGGATTCTAATGGCTTCAAAAATGCATGAAAAGCCTTTCTCATAGCGTAAGAAACAGGCCGAAACTGAAGGTATTATTTGTTTAAAAAACATCACCTCTCTCGCATCTCATTTGCACGTCAGCGTTTTCAAACTAACATCAAACATGATGATGTGGCTTAACTTCCTGTTTTTAGCATAATGTAAAAACTGAACGATCAAGAATTCTACAACACTGATAATTTCTCGAATCCACTTCATAATCTTCATGTAAATGTATTTCATAAGAACTGAACACGCTGGCTCTTTGTACAGCTGCTGTCAGATTGCACAAAGCGCACAGCGTCGTTTCCTCTCAGCTCCTGTTATGGAGGAGTGTTGTGGAAGAGTGGGGTAAAACTGCAAACGAATTCATAGGCAAAGCATAAAATCAGCAAGCATTCACAATGGCAGCGAGTCACAGCTCAGTTTACTCAAATGACTGGTAAAAAATAAACTGCTGTGACTCATTACCCCGATTGTTGTGTGAGCATGACACCTACATGAGCGTTTTATTTTTTATTGATTGTTTGAACTATCGATTCTGTCAGTAAACTCAACTGTGTGCGTTTGAAAATGTTCATTTAAAAGAAAAAAATAGAGACAATATATTTTTTTATTAGCATAGTTTTCGTTTTTAATGTCTGTTTTTGTATTGCGCAAACAGTGCATACCCTGGCCACAATAAAGGCTTCAGCGGATTGGCCGCAAACGGCTGCAGGATTTTCCTTGTACAGTTTATTGATCACACATGCACTTTATCTGACAACATGTCGTAATAGTGCCACATGTTGTCATGATGTTTTCAGCAACATTTTAAGAGCAAAACAATTTGATTCAAGAAAATATTAAACCGTTGTTTTAATCAACTGAAAGAATATATGAATCATAAATTATTATGATTATCATGGCTAATCTGCAATGATAAATTAAAATGATCTGGTTTTATTAATATAAGACAAGGTAAAGAAATATTACAGGATAGCATTTAGAATTTTATGTTATCCTGGGAAATATTCGAGTATCACTGGTGTGGTCATTTTTCCCACTAAACCACTCGATTTTCGGTTTCTCTCAACAGGAAGATCAGTCTGCTGGTTATTTTAGCGTGTGCTGCATTCCAATAATCTTTGTGTATGAGTGTTTGTTTGTTTGTGTGTGTGTGTGTTGTACTGTCATTGATATTCACTGTGAATGACTAAATCTATAATCTCAGCATGCAAACTGTGTCCAATTCATTCATATTTCCTACAAAAATAAATCGTTCAAAACATGATATGAACAGAAGGAGGAACACAAAGTGTAAATAGGCATCAACATATATGTCCATATTTTCTGCATAATATACGTCACACGGAAGGCATGGCTGACTGCTTATTCACAAATAAAAGCTTATACTGTATTATACTGTAACAGGTGTTGCAGCAATCATCATTTTCTCTCTATTGATGAAGTTTATCCCTAAAGAAACAAAAGTCATTTGAAAATATACATGAGGTTAAGATGCCAGTAATATCAGTTTAATAAAAGATGATTACATTTACATAGAGCTAGACCGCCTCATGATGGCCACCATGTTGGAATCACATGACCAGCCAAATACTTTTCCTTTGTCTCTGTAACCCCCAGATGTCAGAACATTGTTGCTGAAAAACAAATAGTGCATTTCTACATTGTGTTTCTGAAGCTCAATTGGTAATGCAATGTGTTAGCAGCAGAAAGGTTGTGGGTTCGATTTCCAGTGAACACATATGCTGACAAAAAATGTGCCGCTTAAATGTACTGTAAGTTGCTTTGGATAAAAGCATCTGCCAAATTCATACATGTACAATAGCGTTGGAAACAGAGAGCTGTTGTTTATTCTATGTTACATCCACACCACCGGGTGGCAGTACAAGTCCAAGTCAAGTCTAGCTGCCATGTCAGAGAGCACCAGTAAACAAAAAAGTGCTCTTAAATAGTTCACTTTTAAAATTTAACAGGATTTATTTTTTTATACTTACTGAAATGAATACAATATATAAGTAAACAAGATATAAATGTAATATTCTGCATGCAGATGGCATCTAAGCTTTTGGCTTCTAATTAGAAGTTCTAAGCAGCAAAGAGACACATTTGTCTGTTTTCTCAAACACAGTATCACACAGTGATATGTGCAACCTCTGTTTCTAATTAGTGCAGAACAGTTCTGCATTGCATCAAAGCAAATGAAACCTCAGAATTGTGATAATTGAGTTGAGCTGATATCAGAGCTCAAGTGCATGAACTGATAGACAAAACAAATACATTTGCCTGTGTGAAAACAGGTCAATACAACTTACAAACTCAAGGCTTTATTTTTAAGATGATGCACAATAGTGGTCTGGGATATGTTAGTCTTAGATTAAAATGTAATGAATTTTAAAATGAATTCAAAGTGTAAATAATGTTCTGGAAACAAACAAACAAACAAAAAAATACAAACCTCATCTGATCGTCGTACGAATGTGATCTCACCAATCAACCTGTCAGTCACCTCATTCATTATCTAAATGATGTTCAATGGTGATATTCAGGATTCAGTAATTCATCATTACAATCACATTAGATTACATGAGGGATATTTTCCCTAGAGATTTAGTTAATTAGCTGCATACTAAGATTAAACGGTGCTTCTGGCAAATTCATGGGATTTTATCACCAATCTAAATTACAGACAAAACAACTGCTTCATTTTAAAGCTTTGGATTCCATTCAAATAATTAAAATGAAATTTATTCAGATATGCCCACACAATATCTGTGTGTGTGTGTGTGTGTGTGTGTAGGACTTTCACTGGGGGTCTCCCAGTCATCTGCCAGCTCCCGCACAGGTTTCCATGGCAACAGAAATACAGAGTGAAGGCACGTTCCTCTTTGCAATGCAACAATTTCAGTTCTTTTACTCTCTGTCCCATCCCCCCATATTTCCACTGGCCCACCCAATCCTTCCGTTATATTTCTGCTTTTCTTCCACTCATGCTCTTCCCAAACAAGGGAAATAAAAACTCAAGTGATTTAGTGCTGGAATTAAACGGGCTGCAGAAGTTTAGGAATAAAGTTTAATTTTTGTAAATATTGAAACTGCTGCAGTTATAGATTTAAAGAATTCAAAATAGACTGTCATCTACTGAAGAAGTTTACAACTGATGGTGTGGATCAGGGCCGGATCCAGGGCGGAGCTAGAGAATTATTTATGGGATGGCATGAGAACCATGAAGCGTGGCAACACTGAAACTTCCACTAAAATTAAT
>JAZGTJ010016951.1:0-12347 GCA_036877575.1 Botia almorhae
GGGGGGGCCCAGCTTGCAAAAGGTTGAGAACCCCTGACCCAAGAGAGAAGAGAATCTTTTCCTTGCTGTCACAGTTTATTCAGGGATGCACTGTGAAATCCTACTACAGGAAAACTGTTGCTAGGACACCACAGAATTTACTGAATGCCGTGACTCCCCATCAACAATTCCCATTTCTAGCATTCCTGGAATACCATCCTTCATGGCAAGTACTACCTTTGTGCGGATCCCTGCTAAACACTACTTTTATTGCCGTTTATTGCTAACCACTTTCAATGAAATGCCTCAAAAGTATTAATACCCATCTTGTACTAGGATAAAAACAGAGTAGTCTCCAAGTTGATTAAGGTTGGCCAACACACATCCCAGAGTCTAACAAGTCTGATCAGCTTTAACTCACTGTTACTTTGCCTGGGGAAGAGGGAGTGTGTCAGGTTTGATGGGGCAGAAATGCTTTTGTATTGTTCTGGCAGAGTGGTCCCAGTAGACAGCAATCAAGTGTGCATGTATTTGCCAAGATGAAATGACTCTGAGCCTTTCGGCTCTCATCTGCTTGATGCGATGGAACACAGGTTTGTTTCACATGGGAAAAAGGAACCAGATCTACACACTTTCAGATAATAGGCCCTAAAATGTCCCCAAAACATTCTTTCTCTTAGGCAAGTGGCTGAGCCTATTGAATAATGTTTTATTAAAACATGAAGCACACATTTTAGATTTAGCTTCTTAGGCTTACATATGACATATCAATATTAGGTAATAAAATATATAAAAACAGTTGATATTTTACATTTTTATAAGTGTGATATTACAAAATCTACTTAAAAATATTTTTGAACAAAGGGCCAATATGCACTTTCAGGGTTAAATCTGGGTCAGAGAGGCACATTAAAATCTATTTTAAAAAATTATGTACATAAATATAACAAATACTACATCACCAAAAATTACATAAAACTGCCCATACACAACTCTCTGCTTTTGTTTTTAGCAAAACTGGTTAGGCAAGAGCGAACATGCCTTTTAGCATGATTACTACTGTCCAGTTAATAATATTCAGTAACCAAAAGCTTCACTGGGCTATGAGCACAGTCTCAGGGTCAGCTTTGTTATGGCTTCCTTAGCTTGGTGAAAAATAGACAATGTGTTGTGTACCGGCAACTATGTTGTACTCTAAGGCCACTGCTCTGAAGGACATTGTACACATCAACACATCAACTAACCCAAACAATGATAAATCTGACTCCAGAGAAATATATGTCTGAGGTCAACTTCAACTCAAAGTAAAACATTTCAGTGCTTCAGCTAGCATTAATGCTGATGATGGAACATTTCAGACCAGTAGTTGATTGTTCAAAAATCTAGTTATCTATCTTGCTCTCTACTGACTATGGTACATATTAGTTGATATATTTGTCCACCACTACCTTAAAACCTTACAACCTTAAAATAAAACCAGTGGTAAAATAGAACACAACTGAAAAACTAGCTTGTTATTTGCTAGTCGGTAAGCAATCTATTCTAAAAATCTAAAATCTGTAATGATGCTCTTTGCCTCTGCTTATGCCTTAAAATCTAACAATAAATCATAAAAGTTTTATTATACAATGCTTATGTCCAAGGAACACGAGACTGCAATGATTCATGGGAAATGTCAAGGAAAGCAATACTATGCATGGAACCTTGATCTTCTGAGCAAAACTAGCATGTCTTCAATTACAGCACGACGTGGCTACAAATCATCCTAGCCTTTTCACATAAGACCGCATTAAAAACTATCATTTTGTAATTATTTAGTTTGATCAATGAAACGTTAAAACCTTAAAGTCAATAGCTAAGCTTTGATAAGAAGCAGAAAATATCAAAATGTAGAAGCTGCCTACTGGCTGTCCCTGGTAATTTTGTTTAACACTAAAAATAATTGCCACATTGTTTCCCCCTTCAAAAGCACAACAACATATGATGGATTATTCTTTACCAGGGAGAGGATTGAGAGAAAGCAAGAGAGAGATAAAAGACAGGGATAAGAGAAGATGGTGAGCAGATGACGGGGTCATTTCATTCTACTCTCCATTTTAGCTCCAACACACTGGCCAACCATCTCACTATCACACCACACACTCACTGTATATTGAATTTTTAGTGCTGTTAAAAAAGTTGAACAAAAACAAAACAATAAAAGGTTCCTTTCGGAGATGTTTTTGCCTGTTTTGTTGATAGAATTGATTTACTTTGAGAGGATGTTGTTACATTTCTGGTTGATAACTGTGCTCACCTTTAAAAATGACTTTTATTTAATTTTACTACAACAATCCCAAAATACAGGTTCATGTTAGAAAACCTGTTAAGCCAATACAAAATACCAGAACAAAACTTGATTTTATACACGGGGAATCCTAAAAAAGTGCTGGCTTCTTTATTACACTAATGTTAACCAGCATTCAATTCCTGAGGTAACGATTGGCAAGACTTTAAACTGCATTATCTGCAATAGTAGCTGAGAACAGTGCCTGAATATTTGTCTGTTGCTTGGTCGATAGTCCACATGGCCTAGGTGATGCCATATGATAAAGAAACTTGTTTTAGAAGTTATTACAGTTTGATTAAAATTGATAAGGATTAAAGAAACTCTTTTCTGTTGAACAAAGTGCACTAATAACACGTATTAAGAAAAATCGTCATTTTAAATGTGTGATTTAAGAATCTTGTCTGTTAATAAAAGTGAGGTTGAGGAACTGATAGTACCTGTGGATGGAGTGGAACTGCTCATGGTAGTACGGCAACACGAGGAGGCGGAAACAGGAGGCTCTTCAGATGCCCACTAAAACACACAAAGATAAGAGTCTCAGTCAAACTGACAAGTGGGAACAACAACTATTAAGGGCTTCTGGCAATCCATGAGCTATGATGCTGTTTATACACCTTACTGGGCTCATCTAGAAAACTTTATATTTATTCAGATATCAGAGCCATAGCTAAAAGATTCGAGGGTGGCTCTTTTAACCTGGGCCAGAATGCAATCATCTAGCAACACCATATCAAGAACCTACCAATGGCCTAGCAACCACACATAACAACACAGCAACTGCCTAGCAACTCCCTGGCAACCACACATTATTCTTAGGCCTGTCATGAAAGCACTAATATATTTAATTTCAGGTCAGGTGTATAAAGATGATTTCAGATCAGGGTTGACTACAAACAAGTCTAAATAAACTAAAGCCACAATACTGTACAGTACACATCTCTTTAATTTTCTCTTAAAAAAGAAAATTAATTAAAAAAAATTCGTACATTTTTCATACATGGAGGTTGAAACTATCCCTTTAAAAACATCAAGAATTAAAATGACACAGACCAGTGGGGCAGCTGTGCATAATCAATCAAAAGACTGTTTTTTGCCTTGGGGGGGAATTTTAGTGGTTCAACAATTCCTTGAGGACAGTGTCTAACAAGCACACAAATGCATCCATTAGCAGCAAATTGTTTGTGAGGTGGGTGGATCAGGAATACAGTCTTTTCAGCTACAAGATGGCTGACATGTTATCCCTCCCTCAGACATCCAGACTCTAGAGGAAATGTCTCCATTTGTGTTTTATTTCCTCAGTGAGCCACTTACTGCTTGGGGAATACCATAATTGTCTTCCTCATCAGTTTCTAATTTTAGAAGCTTTTTTTGACAGGGGCTTGGGGTGTTTTGTGCCAGAGCTAGACAATCAAGATTGTGTAGAACTGGATAAAAATGGAATTGGTCACATGACAGTTTACGTTTTTTTGAGAAACTTATATTTACTAATGGTTTATCAAATTAAAATAAATTTAAATGGGCCTACTCAAAATTAGACAAATATACATCGTGTAAGAAAATATGAAAGTCATCACAGCCATCGGCATGTTAACATTATACTGCAAAAATAACAAAATTATGACTGTTTTAGTATTATAACTCTTAACTAATATTCAAATAGTAATAATAATAATATTGTTTAAAAACAAAAATGAACTGCTACAAAAAAAACATGATATATAGAAAACAGATATGACATTGTGGTTAATGCCTGTGCTGGGATACATTGATTGCACAATGGTGCTTACTGGAGACCTAAGGTTGAACCCAGTTCGGTTCTGACCATGTTGTCCCTGTGTAAGATGAAGTTCAATAATGTCTGTCTGAATATTTATGAATATGTAGCAGCGGTGCTTTAAAGAGAATGAATTCAAAGGTGCAAGAGTTTTAGTCATGCACACAGATCAAAGCACTACAGCAAGCTGTCAGAACAATAAGCCCTACAACTAATATCTGTCAAACACACACACACACACACACACACAAACAAACAAAATTATGACAGTAACAAAATACATAGATCTTACTAAAGTGAGATCTGTCTCTTTCAGTGAGACAGAAAACAGTCTCAGTAAATCACTAGTCCGTTGTTGGAAGACTAGTCAACCACTGCTATCCATTTCTGAAGTCTTGCATTAAGCAGATATTCTGGATCTGCCAGGGTTAAAAGAAAATTAAAAAAGCAGTCATTATAAATGAGAACAGGCAGGTGGGTCTTAATGAGCTCAGAGGAGTTGTGCGAAGAGTTCAGCTGAGGACACACACAGCCAGTCTGAAACAACCATAACGGAGACATACACCATGGTTTGTGTTATTCATCTCAGCCAGGTGTTGTTGGAAGGGAGAGCTTGCTTCAGGTGGAGTCACTGCCACACTGTTTCCCTATTGGTGCGTTATTGTCACCTCAGCCTACCAGCAAAGAACACAAAAGCTTATCTTTTCCTTTTTTAGATGAAATTCAAATGAGTCCAGGCAGAGTATGAATATGCAAAAAAAGAACACAAAAGATAGAATCACTTTACCCTTTCCAGCTAAGCCCTTCTCTAATGCCTGTGACATTTTGTGCTGAGATGAACTGAGTGTAATGAAACGGTGTTCTGATGCTCAATGGCCGCATCGTAATTGGTATTTCTCTAAACACGCCCTGAGTGGGCAGGGGTAGGTCAAACGGACCCACCCTCATTGGCATATACGTCAGTGCTGGTTGCCAAAGTTTGCGGCGCATATAAAATTTAAGCATATATGTCAGAGAGGTAAAAAATGTGCCATTTTACCGCTCTGCTGTCATTATTGTTGAGTGCATTAATTAGTTGAGGAAAAAGAGAAAGAGAGAGAGAGAACTGATTGTAATTATACCCATTCACTGCTATTCTCTGCAGCCTCTGCATTAAAACGGGAGCAACACTCATTATAGACATAGATGGGCCACTTTAACTTAAAAAGCATCAACAACCCAGATTAAAATTGTATGCTCTTGTATTTGGATTTTCTAAATATTTCGTCAGCAAATATTAGGAGATATTTTAGGACCAGTGGCAACATATATTTGATATGTTATAACTAGAGCTCCTGCGTACGTCAAGCAGAGAAGCAAAAGCAAAATGGGTAATTAGGTAAATCTCACAAAACATGTCAAGAACACAACTGGGTCCCATTTCAACCAAGAATGCATCATTTTTTAGCGCTATTAAAATTTATCGCACTTATAGCACTATAGACATTATTTATAGCACTATGAGACATTATTTTCAAGACAATATTCTCTTTTAAGCACATGTGCTTATATTTAAAAACAGACTAAAAACGCTTCTTGTACATTATGGTTACATACTGAAGCAGGTTTATTCATTCTTGTGTATCTCTTTGAGCGCTCACCAAAAAAATGTTTTATTAGGTGCCACTGCAAATACAAAATGTGATTGCGAAGGCGTGTCATGTTTTCTTAAGAGGGGAGACCTTATTTCTACAACAGCAGACTAAAAAGCTTCTGCTTCTTGTTGCTGAATGTTATTTATGATGTGTTGCTGTTGCAAATATTCTCCCGAGACAAGAACAACTTACTAAATTACCTTTTTAAAACGGAGTGGATAAAAGGACGAGGCTTTGACGAAAGCTAATAATGGTTTATTAAATGGTAGGTGCTGTTGCCTGGGTAGGGGGTGTTCTGTAATTAACAGAGGCAGGGAAAATGAAATCAGGTTGTAAGGGACGCAAAAGTTAATAATGTAAAAGCACAATTGTCATCGTTCATTAATCTTGAGTGCAGATCACTGGAGGTTACCTACAGTTTTTTTCTGAGGCAAACTATTGTTTGATACACATCAGGGTAGAACTGAGAAACAGCATGTTGTTTAAAAATAAAAGGCAAGTTTCGTCCTGGAACTGACGGTCCGAGAATCGCAGCAGGCCATTTAGCCGGCTCCCCCACTCCTTCCCCGGCCTCAACCCACCTCCTTACGACGGAGAACTGAACTTTTCCGGGTGTTCCTCTCCCAATGTTCCCTGGTCTTTGCGCTGCAACTTCGGCATTTTGCTTCGGACCAGAGCAAGATCGCCTTTGTAATCACCCTGCTCGTTGGGAGGGCTTGTGAGTGGGAAACAGCAGTCTGGGACATGGGATCACCCTGTGTCAACAGCAGGAGATGACTAAGCTGTTCAACCGATCGGTTTGGGGTGATGAGGCAGTGTCCCGGCTGACGGGGTTGTCGCAGGAGGGCCGTTTAGTCACAGATTTTTCTGTTGAGTTCCAGACCCTTGCGGCCTCCTGCGGCTGGAACAACAGGGCCCTTCGTTCCCATTTTTTGACTGGGTTGGAGAAGGATATCCAGGATGAGATCACGATCTGCGAGCCGCCCAAGGATCTGAATAAGCGCATCAATCTGGCTCTGCGCATTGAGACACGGCTTAATCTACAACAACAACGTCGGGCAGCTTGCATGTCCTAGATGTCGGAGGGAGCCACTGTCAACTCAAGGCCCTCAGTTGTGGAAGCTCCCTTCAGCAACCCTGAGCCTATGCAGCTTGGGAGGATGAAGCTTTCCTCCCAGCAGAGATAGCAGCGCATGACTCAGGGTCTGTGTCTCTACTGCAGGTGATTGGGCCACTTTATCCTGTCCTGTCCATTAAAAAACGGCCTATCGGTAGTGCAGAGAACACTGATAGGCCGTGCGGCGAGAGTCTCTCCTCAATCTTCTTTGTGTTTGTTTGAGTCCTGTGTTTTGTTCCAGGGGGTGTCTACTCCGGCTAAGTCATTGGTGGACTCTGGGTTGGTGAGTAACTTCATGGAGTAACTTCCCTGCCTGTTGTATCCTTAGCAGGTCATCATATGGTTACCATCACGCACACCACACTCTTGGTATGTCTTGTTTTCTCTGGCAATCATCGTAAGGAGATTATGTTTTTCTTAACTGAGTCACACGGTACCCCCAAAAGTTTGGGGTATCCATGGTTGCAGTGGCACAATTCTAACGTTGATTAGTGTTTTACCCTGGAGCCCGTTTTGTCATTTGTTGGGGGCTGCCTCTCTCCCCGTGTCTGTTTCAGCTGTGTTGCAGGTAGACGCAGCCGATCTCTATGGGGTCTTGATGGAGTACCACGATCTCTGGAAGGCGTTCCGGTCTATTCAGTCAAACAGAATCTGGATTCTTGTCACAGGGGCAGAGATTTCCAGTATCTTGTGGACTGGGAGGGCTATGGCCCGGAAGAACAGAGTTGGGTGCTGTCCCCGGACATTCTGGACCATTTGCTGATTAAGGACTTCCATCATCGGCAGGGTAACATCTCTCCTAGGATGCCCGGTGGCGTCCCTGGGAAGGGGGGTACTGTCAGGACTCCAGTCTGATTGTCCCGGGTTTGTATTGTTTTATATGTTGTGTCGGAGCATGCGGTCTGTTTGACAGTTCGTCACGTGCTCTGTTGTCACTTACCTTTATATTCCCCTCTTGTTTTCCAGACGTTGTCAGAGCGTTTTTTGGCAAAGTTTAGTTGCCTGATTCGAGTCTGCTAGATTCCGAGTTGTTGTTCCTGTTCCGTTTCGTCCAGTCTTGTCCTTTTGTATCGGAGTATCGTCCGCCCCTTTGTCCCGGACTCCTCCGCAGCCCATTCACATCTGCCTGCTCTTCACCCGGTCCCTGCATCTCCATCCAGCCATTCCCATCTGCCGAAGCTCCTGCCCTGCCCATCATCCTCCCAAGGTCTTGCTGTCTTCATCATACTACCGTCTGCGTCGGAGCTGAGACCCCCCTTCTCTGTGGACTGTGTTTTCATTCTGTTTGGAGCTGTATCATTTCTGTGTCAGCATTATTGTCAATAAACTCACTTTCAATTTGATCCTCTCTCTCTGTGCACCCTAACAGATTTGCCCTTATGTATTATTCAGTATGGTGCCACCAAAAAGCATATTGGGCCAAACTGCCAACACTAAATTTCCATAACCTAAAAAACTGCTAAAATTAACAACAAACCAAATTACAATGCAATTAATTAAACATACTGACCAGTTGACAACCATAACATGTATCGGCCTGTAACAGATCCTATGAACGGCAGTAAATTCATGCCTGTGTCGGCTGGTGAAAGAAAAACTACCGTTTCCCTGGAAAAGCACAAATATTATAAAACTGACAGCAAATAAATCAATATCCCAGAGACTCGAGTCATCCGTTTCCCAGGGCTTGACCACAACAACGCTGTGCCAAATTGCCCTGTTACAACGGGCATTGGTGGACAATAACATTTCCCATCAGACTAAATTGAGGAATTGAAGAGTGAATTTGTGTCCGAGAGCTCTCTGCTGGAGCAGGGAAAAGGCTGTCTGGATACACGCCAGGCTGAAATGATCCTTAGTTTTATCAAGCAGATTCAAAACCAACAAATAACAGTGCTGTGCCTCCCAGCTTGGGTTTAAAGGCAGATGCAAGAGTAGTTGTCTTGTCCTGCAGAGCGAGCAAAATTGAAATAAAGCACTAGATAGACAACAGACCATCTCTTTCCTGCTGGAGATATTATGTAATGAGTGAATAATGCCTCAGCCATTGCATGTTTCTTTGACAGCCTGGTTACAGAAGTTATTGGGTTTTTGTATCATGCATGTGTACGCGCAAGCAGGGGCAGGCAAAAACAATTGCGCAATAATAAATTCTTGAACGCTGGGATATTGTGTAATTGGCAGGATAGGCAAATAACTGTGCGATTAAATAGCAGAATAGGCAGCAAATAAATAAATAAAGGCCTAGCAAATCATGAGGTGCTCTAATCAACATGTTAGAATAAATCATGCACAGCCTGTACTACAGCACCTTGCACACTAGGGCAATTTATAATTGGTTATTAAGTTTAAAGTGTCATTAGAATAGTATTTTTCTTGTCTCATGACATTAAATTAACGATTAAATAAAACAGATTAAGAGTTAGATTTTCTTTAAGTGTCAGATTGAATGGATGGAGCCAAATCACTTTGAACAACAAGGTTCTTCATTTTATCAGATCTAATTATTTCATCCGACTCATTCTCTTAAACTGTGATGATGACTTTATTCTCATCTGCTTTTATCTTCATTGGACCCCACTGTGTACATCAAGCTTGTGAACGTGTTTAGTTCATTTTAGTGTTTAGCTAAGCAGCTATTTTAACTCTGTTTATTGCGATTGTCTAGCCATGCATCCGCAACAGATCCTCCAAACAACATTAAAGATGTACACTGTTATGAATAGGTGTACATATAAATTACCATTTGTAGTCCAAAATCAAATCCAATTATTTTGTAGACTATACCAGTATGCTAATGATTATCCATTGTATGCATATGCAGAAACATGTTCAGATAACAACATCACTGGTATCCCCATTTGTACTTGCAGTGGACTGATGGTTATGGTGACATAACCATAACTAAACAATAATAATACAAATTAACCTAATAACCATAATAGATCAAGTCTAATGTAATCTTACCATACATTATTGCTCAGTAATAAAATACCAGGTTGTCTATTGTATATAAAAACACATGATGACATGTGCCAGTGAGCCAGGTGTCAACAGGGATTTCATCAACAGATGGACTTCTGAGTGCAGCAAAGCAGAAAAGCCAAACAAAACAGAACAAACTGCTCATTTATTTAGAGTCTACAATTAAGTGGCATCATCAGCTTTGCAATTGCGTGGTTGACTAATTAGTTTATTTTAACCACATTTTTAATCACATTTTCCCTTAACTGCTTCATATTAAATTATTTCTCAAGTGTGACAAATTTGTTTTGTTTTTTTACAAAAGTATAAAATATGCTAGTTTGTCACATCACACCAATATGCAATTTTTTAATTACCACGTAGGGTCATAAACTGGCAAACACTATATTTATTACAAAAAGTTTATATTTATTAAAGCACATCAAACAGACGAAGATATTTCACCTTAGCTACCCAAATACACACTGAAAATGCATATGCATTGTTTAATTATCTAAGTGAATATATCCTACATCAAAAATAAATGCATGCTCAGGACATAGGACAGTCAACGTGGCACTTTTATGCATTTTATAGCCTAAAATTAACAAAGTTCTGCACCACTAACGCAACAAGTATCACATATTCCACATCAGCCCTAAAACAAGGTAATTTCTGAACAAATAAACACAAACCAAACTGTACCTTAAACTCATCTTTAGCACGTCAGATTATTCCTCTGGTGCGACTGAAAGCAAAGTGAGAGAATGAAAGAGTGACAGAGAGAGACAGACAGGCTGAGTAGGAGGAGAGTGACAGAAGTGCGTGTAGGATGAAGAGAAAAGTGAAACAGACGGAGCTCAGAGGATAGTGATGGTTCGGGAGAACGGAGAGGACAGAAGATGAACCACGTGAGGGGAGGGGGTGTTTAATGGTGCGTGTGAGAGGGATAAAACATGCGCATACACACGCTATTGTAAAACGGGATGATGCCTGTGAGCTGTGGACAGATCGACATGATGAGAGATTGTGAAAAAACGCAATGTATGCACAGTAACAGAAGGCAAACAGAAGCGCTCGTCGTAAAACATAGCCTCATTCCACTGTTAAGTGGGCGTGAGCGTCATGATGGGTTGGACAGGGAAAAAGAATTGTGGATAAAATGGAGAGCAACAGGTTGGTGAGTGTCCCTAGAAACAAAGTGCGCTGTAGAGTCCGCGAGGAACAGCTGTCCTGTGGTTTCGTGTTCACATTCTGGCTTACACAGTGCAAGCAAGCGGAAAAAAAAACAGTGTTCTATAACAAACAAAGCTGCTAGTCGTGTGCTAGTAGCGTTGACAGTTTCGCATATTATAATGGGAATGTTTTAAGGCCATTTACTGTAGGTAGCAAGCCTGCCTCATACACGCAAGAGGCGATGTGCACTGGTCAACGCATGCGCTTTGATGCCACCTGCTGATTCTGCTCGAGGAACGCCAGTGAGGAAAAACATGCTGTGATTACTGTAAAATATTGTATTTCATGTAGCATGCAATAAAAACAATGCAGCAGGAGAACATTATACATGCTGTTGGCGACAAAATTAACAGCTTTGTATGCTTGCAAGTCTTACGGTATTCTTGTGGTACTTTGTGACATTTTGAATGCGTTATTTTGTTGCTGAATTGTTGATATTCAATTATTGTTTTATTTAACTGCCTGGCAAAAAATTCTAATTGTGTGAAATAAAGGCCAGGGTACATGTTTTGTGTTTGGTGTCAGCTCCATTGTCTATGATATCTATTATTGAGATGCCCCCCCAGTAACAGGATACGACTGGACAAATAGAACATTCCAATTAACCAGCACTGTTGAAAGATCCACAGTCACAAGGTAAATGTAAACAACACATAATAAAAGGGGAAAGACAGATCAAAGTAAAAAAAGGTTTTATAACAGGTAACTTGGAGTATAACAGTTTATGACATATATCAGACTCTCATGGGCCAGTGACCCTTAGTTTGTTTCTATAATTGCAATTGTACAAAACACTCATGAACACAGCATGAATAGTGGAGGTGACAACTGACAATTGCACTATACAACCGCAATTTACTATGGTAACTATAGTAACCTTACCATACTACAGTAAAACTGTGATAATTTGCTATAATGCAACACTGTCATTAAAATAGCCTAGGTAAAAGAGAAGGAAAGAAGGGAAATCTTCAGAAAGAAAACATGTTACTACCATGTTTTGATATTTACCACCTCTGTAAATACCAAAAATATGGTGGTCGTTCAGTACCATGGTAAATATACCATAATGTTACCATCTTATATAGGGCTGGGCGATATGGCCTAAAAATAAAATCCCCGATTTTTTTACAAAAAAATCGATTTACGATTTAAATCGATTTTTTTCCCCCTTACTTAAAATCAATCTGCAGATGACAAAGAAGTTGTTCAAAACAAGTTTTAACTTTATTTTGTTTTGAACCCCGGCTTCTCCACAGTATACATGGGCACCATATCCTTTGCGATACACATTGCGACAGCATCCGTGATCGC
>JAZGTJ010016952.1:0-12200 GCA_036877575.1 Botia almorhae
GTACCAGTAAAGAGATGTTGCCACGGTCTGAAGCAATGAGCAGGTCATTTGTTATTTTGACCAATGCGGTTTCTGTGCTGTGATATGGCCTAAAGCCTGACTGGAAATTTTCAAGAATATCATTTTTTTGTAGGAAGGAGCACAGCTGGGTAGACACTACTTTTTCCAGTATTTCGGAAATGTATGGAAGGTTTGAAATCGGTAGATAGTTTTCTAATTCATTGGGATCTAAGTTTGGTTTCTTTATAAGAGGTTTAATGACAGCCATCTTATAAGGTCCTGGGACATGGCCCAGGGTTAGTGATGAATTAACAATATTATGGATGGGTGCAAACTTCAGAGAAAGGACAAAGCCTAAAATAATTGAGTTGCTACACTATGAACACTGGTCTGCTTAATGTAAGATAAAGTGTTCTTTGTAGAGAGCTGATAATTTTCACACACCAAATTAAGATCTTTGAGAAAGGGTCCTGGTGTTACAAAAAGAATGTGTGTCCACGGACATAGTCTGTTGATCTTCAGCTTAAAAAACTGTAGAATCTCCAAGATTCTTCTGTTGTCTTCTTGTTACTGTTGGTGAGTCCTTTCTTCTCAGTCTCTCCTGGCTGGCTTGCCAAATTGTTAGATTTTCTCGTATTTGGCTGACCAGTTGTTGGGTGGCTCACCAATGTATCAGATTTTTCTAATACATAAAATAAGTAAGCTTGACCAAAGTTTAGGGAAAGGAGTTTATTGATGAAAGTCGTGTAGCATAGCCGTCTTCTAGATCTTAACCCAAGGTACTGTCTGTGTGACCTGACCTTATACCTGGGAACTAAAAAGGCTCACGAACAAAATACAAATGCAGTTGGGACCTCCTACTGGAGGCTTTACAATAGACAGGCCATTTGGTTCACAATGCAATCAGGACCTCCTGCTGGAACAATTTGGTTCACACCTTCACAGACCAACTGCAGGAAGCATGATCCATCCTGGGTGTGGACCATTTAATTGTATAGTCATTTGGTTCACAATGCAATGGTTCACACCTTTACAGACCAACTGTTGAATTTTGGGGCACAGTTACAATGCAACATATCAGATGTTGATTCCGTCTAGGAAACTGTAATTCTTCAGTATCACTGTTTGTATTATTTCTTATCCCCATTAAAGCAATTGGTAGTGCTGATACCCAATTTTTTCCAAACTTTCTGGTATAATTACTTGGCCCTGTATTGTTGTCCACAAATGCTTATCAGACTCCTGTCCATATTTAATTTTCCAATCTTGTTTCTCTTGTTCACTAGCTTCTCTCTGTGCTTCAATCATGTTTGTCATATCCAATTCACTATCTATTCTTACTGCCTCATGTTTAGCTTGTTGTCTTGTAACCACCATAGTTTTACATGTTTTTCCATTTGCAGCTGATTTTGCTGTTTGATCTGCAAAATTGTTTCCGATCACCTCCACACTTTGCCCCTTTTGGTGTGCATCACATTTAACAATACTAAGTGCTGTGGGTTTTTGACATGCTTCTATTAGATCTCTTATTTCTTTTTCATGCTTAACTGGCTTGCCATTAGTCTTTTTACAGTTGTTATTCGACTAAATTTGTCCATAATATTGTGCCACACCAAAACCATACCCAGAATCGGTAAACACTGTCCCAATTTTTTCTTCTAGCATCCTGTATGCTTCTGTCAATGCTATAATTTCTGCTCTTTGTGCTGACATTGTGCCTGTTTCTACTTTAATTTTTCTGCAGACTTTTAACTCAATGGGTTCTAAATTTGTCACTTCAACTACAGCATAACCCATTTCACTTTGCCCCGTTTCATTTTTTGAACATGCTCCATCTACAAACAACATTCTATGTCCTTCTATTTTGTCACATCCTAAGTCAGGTCTTATCTTCATATCTCTCACACCCTCTGTTTTACAGCAATGGGGGGTACCTTCTTTGCAAAATAATAGTCTGTTTGCTTCATTTTTTGTCTTTATTATTTTAACGGAGGGGTTACATTTCTCTAATAATTCCAAATATTTGTTTGGGGCTGAGGGGCTCGGAGTTGCTTCCCCTTCGGGCCTAGCCTGAACCAAATAGATCCCCTTTGTTTGCTTTGCTGCATTGTCTTATTTCATGTTTTCCAGTGTGGCTTGTGTGAGCTTTCTCTGCGCCTCTTGCTTTGTTTGTCTAGAGTCTAGAGCATGCACTGCAGTAATAACACTCTGTTCCCAAGTCCCTTTCTCTGGCCAACACAAATTTATCGCCTTGTTTTTTTCTAATTTTCTATTTATCTTTTTACACTATTCGGATAGGTCTTTAAAATCTGCCTCATGATTCTCTTTTATCCAGTCAATGGGTGGTATGGTCAATATTTTCTCTAATTTACTTTTAGTCTCGCACATTTTTGCTGTGGTTATGTGGAAATACTTCAAAACCAACAATGCAGAACACTTCAAAATCAGCAATGCAAATGGTTACAATACTTGTCACCCAATCCAATGCAACTATCAAATATTTCATCTTATAAAACAAAAGGACATCTGAGTTCGCTATCGTCTGAACAAAATTTCTCAATATTGATCTCAATTGTCAAAATAATTTTTCCCTGCGTCTCAATCTCTTACAATTAATAAATAACTTGTCCAAAGGTATTACAAACTGCTATTCTTTTGTTAGACCCAATTTTTATCAACCTCAGACCAGTTGACTAGATCACTTCACCAGTACAATCCAATGACCTTATTTCCTCACCAGGGAAATAAATGTATACTTCTAATTCTGCTTTAGGGGTAGTTCCTTAGATTTTTAGTGAAATCACACATTCACTTCAAAATAGAACTATCCAAAATCTATTTCTGTTGGCAATCCAAACCAACTTAACTGGCAATCCAAACCAGTTTTAAAAATCTTCAGAACTGTTTCCTTATTTCTATATGAAATCACACATTCATATAGTGTAGAGCAATCCAAACTCTAGTGAATTGTCAATCCAAAACAATTCGATTTCTTTTGTCCTAGGAAATTCACAGAATAGTAGTAACACATTAGGCTTTGGGCTAGACTACTACACCGGAGCAGCCCTATTTTCCTCCCCAGGGAAAATATTTGGTTTGGTTTGTTTATCAGAACTACCTTTAGTTCCTAGTGAAACCTCAGTTCACTTTAATATATAAGCCTCCACATAGCCTATATACAATTACTTCCACAGAGTAATTTTAACAACACCAAATGTACTTTCTAGGGGACAAGAGCATGTGAAATACAGATGTCTCATACAGTCCTGTTCTTATTTAAACCACCAGAGTCACAAAGCAGGTCAATCCTTCGCAGATTCTTTTCCGGTCCCAGAGACAAAGTTACAAAATGCTGTGTAATATTAATGACTTTCCTGAACTGAGCAGAATTTCACATCATTCCTTCAATCAAACACAACAAGCAAAATGACAAAGTAAATAGCCTTTGCCTTGCCTGCCAATTGCGGTTGGCCAGTCAAGTCTCGGTTGTGCTGATGTCTGGAAGATGCTCTTTCTGGTCTTTGTTCAGAGTCGATGTAAATATTCCAAATTGATGTCTCTCACGGGACCCTGCTTGCAGCGCCAAAAATGTGGTGGAAAAAGGACAAAATTGAGCGGAGTAAAAGTTTAATAAAAAAAAGTTTATTAAAGAGTTACTGCACAGCAAAACAGGAACACTGTCACATCAGTTGCATGCAAAGAAATGCGCATCACTGTCTGTCCAAGTTGCTATTTTATCATGTGTGTCCAGTAGCTACAACAGGAAAACAACAAATTAGGAAAAACAGAAAACAGAATGTCTAGTTATGCCTTCATCTAGTTCAACCATGTTTAGGGTTGTTTCCAGAAAAGAATATTTTTTGAACATCAACCAATAACTATAAGAATACTATAAACAGACAATTAGAAAATACATGATCAAAGAAATAAATGATTAAAGAATTACATGGTTACATGATTAAATTTTACCACACTTTAAAACTATTTTATTGCTTTAAAACAACAGTTAGACAACAACACAAGTTAAAATGGAGTAAATTAACTTAAAATAAACTTGTGTCTCAGATCAAATTTGGTTGGTATTTGTTCACCACCAAAATAAAATGGTTCCAAATAATGCCAGAAGAGCTCTAAATGTTGTCAAGTAACACGCAGACTGGAACAGTGTGATTGAAGTTTGAAAACATTCTGCCTGTTCCAGATTTACTTTTTTTTGCTCTGGTGAGAAAAACATGCTCTGGGCAACTCTGGAGTGAAAACAAACAGATGTTTCAAGAAACCTGCTTCCCATGTCATTAACACACAGCTGCACCACTCACATACTAAACAGACAGAGTAATAAAAACTACACCCATTAATTGCATGTACACTTGGCATGAACCTATGACTTGTATTGGGATGTTGTCTAGATCAAGTGTGGCTTTGAACACATATATACACTGCCCTCCAAAAGTTTGGAAACGCCCTAGAAAAGTGGGGTTTTGGACAATATTGGCATGAATGCTTTTTAAATTGTGATAATTTTGCACTGATAAGGGACAACACAAACTGCGAAAACTATTTAATTACATAAACAGTTTATACATAGAAAAAACTTTTTGATTTATCAAAATATCCACCATTGGAAGCTATTACAGCTCGGCATAATCTGGGCATCTGAGCTGTCAGTTTATTCAAACATTGACTTGATATATTACTCCAAGCCTCCTGAAGGATTGCCCAAAGATAATTCACACTGGTTGGACACTTCTTACGGACATCATGATCAAGTTCCTCTCATAGTAGCTCAATTGGGTTGAGGTCGGGTGATTGGGGAGGCCATTCCATGACAGACAGAATAAATTATTATTGCTGGTCTTCAATGAGAATGTCAAGTTACTTGCACCAAAACATGAAAACGATTTATGCTGATATTGTCCAAAATCACACTTTGCCAGTGGTGTTTCTAAACTTAAGGAGGGCAGTGTACTAGAAAGTTTAAATCTGCACCTAAACACCTGCACAGCCATTTATTGTTTGTGAAACGACTACAATAAGCAATGATTTCAGAGCCATATCTATGTCTATTTTTACTGTTTTGTTTGCTATAAAATCTATAAAATGTTATTTACAATTTTCTCATCTTGCAGGACTTAAAATGCGCAACACAGTGCCAACACACACTTGTAAAATTGTTGTTTAATTGTTGTTGCGTTGTTTAAAAATATAAAACTTCACAATGCCAAAGAAAAAATAATTCTTTATACGGTTACAAATTTGTTAGTTAAAAAAAACAATAGAAAGTGAATGCAGTTTTAAATGATCTGTCAGGATGTATGGGTTCTCATGATGTGTGTTCTTGTAACAGGTTCTGGTTCTTTTTGGTCGGGCTGTAAATATCTTCCCCCTCTCCTTCCTGCTCAACTTCTTCAGAGATCACAAAATCACTCCCAAAATGATGTTCATAATGTGGTTCAGTGGTAACAAGACCTCATGTACTGTAAATATTTAACAAAGAGGAAAGATTTGAAGTAAATATTCATGTTTAGGCTGTGATGATGTTTAATTGCCTGTTTCACATAGAAAAACATTGTAAAACTCTGTAAAACAATGTCTTGTAGGGACTGCAAAAAGCTTTATGTAAATTAATATGAATTAATATTTAGCATTTTAGTTTGTATTTAGCAAAACAAACACATTAAATTAATTAAAATGAGCTCATATGTGCATAATAGGCATACACTACCAGTCAAAATTTAGGATCACTTACTCAATATCTTTTCTACATTTTTGATTAATAGTAAACCCATTAAAACCATCAGATAACACAAAGGTAGTTACGTGAATTATATTGTGACCAAAGAAGCTTCCAAATAAATCAAACCATGTTATATTTTAGCATATTTAGTCAGACATTGGCTAGAATTTGCAAAAATAATCTCTTGGCATTTTACCAAATAGTTTCTTGAGGCATCTCCCTGTGATAATTTTTAAACAGTAATACTTTCCCATATATGCTGGGTTCTTATTAGCTGCTTCATTATGTGATCCAAATCACCAATTTTAAACACTTTTTAAATAGTATTTTTTTAATAACAGAAATTAATATGTTGGCACATTTATATTTTTGTCTACAATAATAATTTCAAACATTTAAGCCAACAATAAAAGATTTTAAGGTCATAAGAAACATTTTAGGCAAGTGATCCAAAACTTTTGACCAGTAGTATTTTCTTGCAACCTATAACTTATAATAATACCCCACTTGTCTGTATGTGTTTCTTAGGTTTGCGGGGTGCAATTCCCTATGCCTTGAGCCTTCATCTTGGTCTGGAGCCCATAGAGAAACGTCAGCTGATTGGGACAACCACCATAGTCATCGTACTCTTCACCATTCTGCTGCTAGGGGGCGGTACTATGCCCCTCATTCGTATCATGGACATTGAGGAGAGCCAATCACGTCGCAAGAACAAGAAGGACGTTAACCTGAGCAAAACTGAGAAGATGGTGTGCAAATCTGTATTGTTTCTTTTTAATTGCTTAATGAAAAAAACATTCCGGTGCTAAATTTCAGATAATTTCAGACAACTTATTGTAGAGAGTTATGAATTCTAGTGTTGTTATAAAATTTTAAATGCCTAATAATAATACTAACCTGTAATAAAATGCATTGTGTGGTTAACTCATGTCTGGATATAGTGTAAGGCAGATGTAGGCTGATGTCCTTAAAAGTAAAATATCAGTCTTGTGTATGTTCAAGCTGCCTGTAATACAACAATTCAACTTTTTACTTAGTTACATATAAGGTTTAATTCCAGCTAGAATGTTCAAAAAGCAGCTGTTATATGTAAACAGTAGCCATCAGAGGAGCTTATTAGGTTTGGGGAAAAAGTTCATGTGTCCTTTGCTCATTCTCTCTCAGGGTAATGCCATTGAGTCTGAGCATTTGTCTGAGCTGACAGAGGAGGAGTATGAGGCTCAGATTTTTCATCGCCAAGATCTGAAAGGCTTTCTGTGGCTAGATGCCAAATACCTGAACCCTTTCTTCACCCGTAGACTCACACAAGAGGTGAGACTGCCCATCAGAACAGATCAATCCAGCTCCACTGTTAATAGTATGTGGAGCGTCTTGAGTTTACATGCATGCATTTTTTAGTATTAGTGGTGTTTGGGTAAGCATTAATATTATTGTTTCTTATTCTTACTTTTGATCTATTGCTTTTCTGAGAGATTAGACTTGTTTTTGCTTGGCAGACAATACACCAAACAAAATCATAATGACTTAAAATCAGTCCAAGAAGCAGACACCTCCACAGAATACCCAAGCAGCTACCCAGAACACCCTAGCATTACTGCCTAACCCACATCAGTGATATTAGGGCACCAGAGTATCAGATACTTGGGCACTATTAAGCAGTTTTGCTCAGCATCATTCACATTTTCTTGTGAATATGAAAATATGAAAATGTTTCCATTACTCATTATTTGGGATGCGGTCATCTCAGTGCTTCTAATGAAAATCTTATCAGTATTTTTTTTCTGATAAAGGACCTGCTGCATGGTCGAATACAGATGAAGACTCTCACTAATAAATGGTACGAAGAGGTCCGTCAGGGTCCATCGGGCTCTGAGGATGAGGAGGATGAATCAGAACTGCTCTAAGACACTTAAAGAAGTTGTGACTTGCAAATTAACCTGTATATGTTGTTGTCTTACTGTGTGGCACCAATGGGAATTCTGCAGAGTGATGTGGCATCCTCCTTTCTCTCCCACAGAGCTCAAACGTTTGTGTTTGATAATGTACTTTGTACTGAGTTTATAAACACTTCCAATGAAGATGTGATTCGAAAGAGTGCATTTCTGCATAAAAACAGATAAAAGCTGTGTAGCCGGGTAGCAAACAACAATCACATGGGTGTATACCAACAATATTTGTGACTATGATATACAAAAGTCAAGAACAAAAAAGGTGTGAAATAAAGAAGTATTAATGATGATAAATATAATAAAAAATATAAGGTGTAAATTACAATATTTACAAAAGGACGAAACATAACATAAAACCAGAAACCAAAACTAATTAGTTTTTGCCCTCTAAAATAACTAACTAAAATAAGGATAAAAAACAAAAGGTCTTTAACACTTGATCTAAACTAGACTAACTAGTCAAACACAAACCATGCTTAAGGTGACACACTCCTAAGATACTGCATCTAATACAGAATTAATACCTGTGCACAGTTGCACACCGTTTTTACCTGACGGTTTTCCTCTGACATACAGGGAAATAAGTCACCAATGATATTATGAGAATAAAGGAGACAAGGGGGTAATAATATGAAAGATGGATGGTGACGAAACAGAATATTCAAACAGAACAAAGACAACATATGCACACTATTAAAAGGGCTTGGAAAAAACAATACAGCAAGGGCAATTAACCTAATAGCGAGTCAAGACTGACTCACTCTCTCTGTCACGCTTTTAAAAAACTAATGGAAGTCTGTGAATGGCTGAACGTGATGTACTGTCACTTAAGCACCAGGGAGATTGACATCTCATTAGACCAATGGGACAGCAGGACAGACCTACGGACAGCCACGAAAAAAAGAGGGAACAAAAGAAAAAATGTAGCTGAAAGCAGTGATGATGGCCCCAGAAAATGATGCTTAGCATGTCACATGTATTTAATTACAGAAAAAACAGAATCATTTTCGGCCCACATCACCAAACATATTTCCCAAGTTTAATGTAGATCACTCAATGCATGCAGTGTTCCTTTAGCTCAGTTGATGGAGCATTGTGCTAGCAACGCAAAGCTGATTCCAAGGAGCACATGCACTTACAAAAATGTATAACTTGAATGAACTGTAAGTCACTTTGGGTAAACGCAGAAATGTAATGTAAATGCAGAAGATATGGGATGCTTCCTGTTCTATTTATTAACATAAATTCAATTCAACACTGTTTTAAGTGACATTTCTTTCTACCAATTGGTGGCAGATGTGACTTACAATAGCCGGTCATCAGTCCCTTTGACCAAACATAAAATAAAATGATCAAACATAATTCAGGTAATTTATACAGCAGATATGAGGCACTTCCTGTTTCCATTTTTTGCCATTTATTGACTCGCCATGGCAACACTTCTTAAAATATATCAAAAATCCCTTTGCAATGTAACATCTTTAATGTCTTTGCAGGATGCTTACCTAGTTTGGTGGCAATCACATGAAAGGAGAAGTATTTAAATGTTTACAGGATGCGCTTTTCAGAAAATCCAAAATGGATGAGGCCATGGTCATGCCTCTCTCATACCTTATATCATACCTCTCTCAATCTAATGTATTCAGACTTCCTACTAAAACAGTATGTACTTTTGTGACTATGCCACATTTAGTCAATTACCATGACACATGACAGGTATCTCATTAAGCAAGATATGCTATTCATCTTACAAGAAGATGGCGCTTAGAAAGAAGATAAAACTTCAGGACTTCAGGACAAGGGTATAAGTAATAATACCGTTATTATATCTGGACATTGCATAATAAAAATAGTAGAGCCTTTAAGACTGTAGTTAGATCATTATGCTAAAAGCAGTTTTAACTTTACAAAACCCTAAGACAAATTAAATTTCAGCAGTCACCAGTAAGCAAGCCAACAGGGCGACACTAGCAAGGCAACAGTGGTAAGGAACCATAACTCAAACTAATTTTCTGTCTATAAATGGAGAAATAACCTAAAAAGAAACCAGGCTCAACTGGAAGGGTTTTCCACTGGCAAGTTAAAGCTGCAATTCTTAACTTTCTTGGATAAAAATAAAGCATTGTTAACACTGAATTATAATTTTAAATTAAGAAACTGTTTGGTATGATTTTGTGCCAAATGTTATAAACACAGATGGTGACAGTAGCATAATGTTACTAATTGCAACTATAACATCACAGCGTCACTAGGCAGTTAACTATAATGTAGATTCTAACTGAGCTGGAAGATAGGCAAGTAGATAATATGAAGATTCCCATTGATTAAGGGTGATCTTGGTGATGGATGTAATGTTCAAAAATTGGTATAAGGATGATCAACTACACTGTAAACCCAGATAATTAAACAGAAAAAATTAAGGCAACTCATCGTTTGTGGCAATAACCAACACAACCAACTTCTACAGTTTTAGTAATACACTATACACAATATTTTCTTGCCCTTTCCCATTTAACACTGTGCTGTTAATATTTTAAAAGACAGAAACTTAAAATATAATAAAAATGTAAAGGCAAAGTGCAATAGGCTAAAACCTGAACAGGCGAACAGGACAGCAACTTTAAAATTACAATGTCATGAACCTGCATGAACCATTTAAAACTCAAACCATTAACAAGTACTGCCCAGTTCTACTTAACAACTTTCAAGAACAAGAGCTGCATTAATGCTAAATAACATTAACCAAAACAAAGCAACATTGTGCAATTTGTGATGAAAAACCTGCAGTTTAAATATATATAGCAGGTTTAGTGCAAAGGTAAAGGCATATAGCTTAGTCATGGGATTTTACAAACCTGCACATCAACAGACAGCAAAAGATTTGTGAACAGCAAGATTTTTGGGTACTATGATTTTCAGGACAGACTACACACAGGATGTGAAAAACAGAAGTAATAAATATGCTGTTTACTTAATATGGTACTGTAAATTATTTAAAAATACTCATTGCAGGTCATGAGAAACCCAAAGGCTTTTTCACATAGATAGACAGGAAGGGCATGAAGAGCAGTGATACCAGTGATATGCTTGGTGTGTATGTCATTAAATTCCTATAACAATAAAAATAGAACTGTACATAACTGAACTGTAAATTTTACACAGTCCAAACAGTTAAACAAAAATAACTTTAATGCATCTTTAATGCAATGAAACAAAAACCAAAAACAAAGTTGACAAATTGAAACTTTCCTCTTCCAATACAAAATCCAACCAATAAAATGTATAACATGTATATGTATAAAATGTACATATCTTTACCTGTTCATCATGGATTTTTAAGATTTTAGCCAAGCATCTGCTGTCTTCCCAGTTTTGGATGCCTTCTGTCTGAACAAGGTCATCAGTTGAGGAAGATGTCACCCGTTCCACGCCACTTTGATTTGCTTGTTCTGAACTGCGTACGTGTGACGTCACAAGGGCGGGCAGCGCGACACATCACACTCCACCTGATTCCGTTTCACCTGATGTTTTTTTGTCTAATGCCTTTTAATCTGACTACGTTTTGCTCTGTCTTTTTGTCTGATGCCTTTTAATCCGAGTCCATTTCGCCTAATGTCTTTTTGTCTGATGCCTTTTAACCTGAGACCATTTCGCCTGATGCCTAATTGTACAAGACCTAACGTCGTTCTTCCGGAGACCTGAAGCCTTTCAGTCTGAGGCACGATGCTGTTTTTTGCAGTGACTGAAGCCTTTTAGTCTGAGGCATGATGCCTTTTCATTGTATGACTGAGGTCTGAGGATGTCCTAAAATGTACACCGTACAGCAGCTTTGTGTGGCAACCCATCAATGTCAGAGAGATAAGTGTTTCCCATTAAAGTCTGGATCTTCATATTTTAAACTGAAATCAAGCTGTATTTCCAGTTGTTCTTTCATAATTGTAGACAGTGCATCAACAGAGACTGGTCATGAACAGAGTTTTAATTTTCAAACCCGGTCTGGCTCAACAACACGAAGGATCATGGGTTGTGGGGATACAGCTGCTATTGCACTAATGGAAATCAAAAAACATGGATGTTAATTTTGGGATGAGTTATTAAAACACGGATTATATACTGCTTGATTACATCGTAATAAATGGAGATATTAATTGATTTATAAAGAATTACCACTGGCTAGACTCCATTCTGTGTTACTTGTAAGTGAGCCTTCTACGTTGTATGCTAAGAGTGGCACCGAATCGTTGAGGTCAGACTGCAGGTGGACTGACAGACTTGTCTGTGAAGGTGACAGCTCATAAGACCGAAGATGTTCTACATACTGTCACGGGTGAGGAATCACACGACAAAGTAGGCGGTGCGAAAATACCCCGGAGGGTGGATTTATTCACGGAAACAAGGGGTGTAGTGCGTGGGGGAAGCAGCCGGGCTGGCTGCTGGTGCAGGTGCTGGTGCGGCTGGTGCGGCTCGTGCTCGGGGTTGCGTCCCTCCTGGCGACGCGAGTGTGCGGCGGTGGC
>JAZGTJ010016953.1:0-12345 GCA_036877575.1 Botia almorhae
TTTAGGTTTTGTTGGTTCTAAGTCATTGTAGGATAAAGAGCAAAAGAGGAAATCTTATTAAATCATTCATCTTGATGGTCTTATAAAAGGCTTCATTTTGTTGATGCAAAGCATAATTTCCTTTTTAAATTTGTGAGATATTACATAAATTTGACAGGTTTTGCTAGGTTATCCCAAACATACAAGTGCATCCAGTGAACACACTCTGTCAAGTACTTTACTAGTTTCTGTGGTCAACGCTAATTCTAACCCTACAGCACTAACAACTCCATGAAATTAATACACACAAAGATAAATTGAAAGTTGTAATAGAAAGTTGTAATTCAGCTCAAGAATATGAACTATGAAATGAAGATATTTTCACAGGCGTTGTGGACAGATGAAACAAAGCAGGTAAATCACCATTTAGCCCTCTATTAGCTTTCCTGTAGCTCAGTGGTTAGAGCATGGCGTTAACAACGCCAAGGTCATGGGTTCGATCCCAGGGATTGCACATACTCAATGTATAGTGATCAATGTGTAGTATAATGCAATGTAAGTCGCTTTGGATAAAAGCGTCTGCCAAATGCCTAAATGTAAATGTAAATGTAAATGTATTAACTGTATCAATATATCCCAGCAGCCTGTAAACACTGAATGCTTTGAATTATAAGTGTTAAACTGGACAATGATATGAGAGATTCCACTCCATCAAGACATTTCTGAGCCGATGAGCATAAGCAGCTGGTGACACATGATAAATGTAAAGAAATACACACAGATTTCTGAGAAGATGTCACTCATTTTCCTGTAGGTATCCATTGATCGATTAATAACTTCAGCAGGAATGCCGGACAGCAGGAGAGTGGCTTTTAACATGGTTGTCTTCCTCTTTTTCTCCACCTGACGAAGCAAACGAAACACTTTTATCAGATGACAAAGGAACAGCATGCTTAAAGGGATAAGGACACCCAAAAGGGATAGTTCACCCCCCATTTCATAATTTAAGTCAACATAAAATGAACCTTTACCCTATTAATTTTCTTAAATTCTGCTTTTATTGGGCACAATCCATCACTTTTTTATTGGTTTAATAATTATTCATTTTATTAATAATGTAATAATTTAGTATTTACTTTTTTAGTAAAAATTTTACGGTATTTACTATTACTATCAAGTAATAACTTCCTCTACTTTTGCAACATTTTTTCTTCAGTTGATATCACAGGCTATCATAGACCTAAAGGCTTTCAATTTCTGATATCTAGTCCTACTTACTTTTTCAAGAAGAATATCCTATTTGATCTTGAAACATTACAGAAATGTGTTATGAATTCTGTTTCACATTGATTTAAATAAATACATTTAAAGGGCATTTATTATTATACAATTTATTAATTATGTATAATCAATCATTTATTATACAATTATATCCAAAGCGACTTATAAGAAACATTATAAGCAATTTGTCATAACAGTTAATGATAAACATAGTATCCAATGCTACATTTATAGTGTAAGCTAGATATGTTTTCCTAACACTTCTTTCAACACATCTGTTACAGGTATCACATGGAATTGAATAGCTAAGGATAGCGCATCCAAACAGTGACAGAGAATAAAACCTCAGAGTGACAAACCTTTGGAAAATATTTATGTAGTCCCATGTAACACAACTCGAGAGTGAGGAACGGTGCAAATATGGACTGCAAAAACAGAAGACATGGTATTCGGATTAGTACTTGATAAAACAGAATATATTTGGTCACACATCTGTACCTTTGTAACACATACCAAATACTGGCAAAAAAAGATGCGCATGAAGACAGCCAGAGTGGCGCTTCCAACCAGCCTAAAGAATCTAAACGAATCCAGCTTCTCCAATTCTGCACTACTGTCCTGAGTCACCTTCTCATTGGCCAGCTGTCCTCTCTGCTTTATTGCATCATCAAAGCAAGACAGGTATTTGTGCAAACCCCTGCGAGGACAGCGAGAGGGTTCATCCCCCGACAGCTCCCCCCAAGGCCTTTGTCGTACTCCACAAGCCACATCATCCTCACCTGCCGCATCTCCATTCTCGCTTCTCTCAGACAGCACACTGCTGCTGCCTGCAGCCTCGGATATGTAAGGTGAGAGTCTCTTAGAGGAGGAAGATGAGAACCAGGCCTCATTCTTGGCCAGATCCAGGTGGAAATGTGGCTCTATTGCACCTCTTGTGGCTGTTTAAACACAAAAAAAGCATGACTTTTACTGTACAGTACAAAATCATGTGTAATGTCCATAAGAGTCAGGTGAGGAAAAAAAACAACTTGATCCGTCCAAACTAGTAAATTACAGATCCATGTCAAATCTACCTTTTATTTCAAAACTACGTCCGCACATATATGTTCCTGGAAAGAAATGGTATCCGAGTATTTCCAGTCAGGATTTAGACCATATCATAGTACAGAGACTGCTCTCATTAGAGTGACAAATGATTTGCTCTCGTCTTCTAATGGTGGTTGCATCTTTCTTCTAGTGCTACTCGACCTTAGCGCAGCCTTTGGAACTACTGACTACAGTATTCTCTTAAATAGGCTTAAAAATTATGTTGACATAAATGGAACTGCACTGGCATATTTACATCATATTTATCTGTATATTTATGTATTAGTAAACTACAGACCCATCTCAAATTTACCTTTTATCTCAAAAATACTGAAAAGCTGGTGTCTTCACAGATATGCTCATTCCTGTAAAGAAATGATATCTATGAGAATTTCCAGTCAGGATTCAGGCCATACCATAGTACAGAGACTGTTCTCATCAGAGTTACTTATGACCTGCTTTTGTCAACCGATCGTGGCTGCATTTCTCTTCTAGTATTACTCAACCTTAGCACAGCATTCTACTAAGTAGGCTTAAAAATAACATTGGCATACATGGAACTGCACTGGCATGGTTTAAATCATACGTATCTGACTGATTTCAGTTTGTTGCTGTAAGTGAAAAGGTGTCATACCGATCACAAGTCCAATATGTCCAGAAGTTTTACTTATTGGACAAAAACCCTCCACACAGAACAACATAGAACACATAGACACATAGAACATAGACAAATTTTGTCAACACTACACTAGCTGCCTCTCAGGCATCGTATCAATTTTAAAATCTTGCTGATTACCTACAAGGCCCTAAATGGTTTAGCTCCTCAATACTTAAGCGAGCTCCTCTCCTATTACAGTCCTTTGCGTTCACTGCGATCTGAAAATTCTGGAAAACTGTTAGCCCAAACTTTGGAATAGTCTTACCAATGTTGTTTGGGAGGCAAGACCCACCGCTTTAATCAAGCCTACACATAGTCATATGAATTTATCACCTAGATGACTAGTAAACTTCTTCTACTAAATTCGAACAAAACAAGTTTATTTAGTATTAATTAATGGACCAAAATCTTCCACATTTAATAACCTAGAATACTGTCTAACTCTTGATGGATTCTGTATAAAGCCTTCATTATCAGCAAAGAATTTGGGTGTCCTATTTGATAGCAATTTGTTCTTTGAAAGCAGTAGGCAGTTGCACTTGGAAAGCAATCAGGGGTTAGGTGCCTTGGAAGGGGTACCTCAGTTGCAACCTGCCCTCATTGATATTAAACTAGAATTTTAAAATCAAGCACAGGTGGTAGATCCTTTTCATAATTAGCGTCTTCATACCTAGGCAGATATACTTTCCATCCTTTTAATCTAGCCTACACATAGTCCTATGGTTTTATGACTCAAATTATTAGGCTGCATTAATTAGGTAAACCAGAAATGGGGACACTTCCCATAAGAACAGATGTACTAGCTCTACTCTGTGTCTGTCTGTCTTTCATTTTCCCATGTCCTGTATTCAGTAGGATCTGGGCCTGGTTGCATGAAAACCCTTAAGTAAGGGTATCCCTGAAAAAAATCCTGGGGAAAGTAATTTCTTAGGAGCATTGTTACAAGGTCTTAACTGTCACCCGTACCTAAATTATGTTTTTTGAAAAAACATCCTGTCACAACATGGCATTGGAGAAGCGGTTCCTATAGTTACAAAATCACCCACAGTAAATGGAACATACCTCACTGAGGCATACATTCACATGTATTTTGAGAAAACACACCGGAAAACACACAGCTTCTCAAATGGTCTTTATAAACACGATGTTTATACCAAAAATGGAAACATATAAATGAATCACTAATCACTAAATGAATCACACCATTTTCTTTTTGTCGGCTGCAAAGTTTGTCAGTGCATTATTTCATTCCGTTACATGATTAACACAGTCAGCCATCGTGTTTGAGGCTTTTTTAAAGGTGAAACTGTTACTAAGGACTTTGTAGCAATGCATAACAGCATTTAATGGAACACTTAAGCAGTTAAGGTGAAATATTTAGTGGCATTCTTAAGGCTCTTTATGTAGAACTTATGTAGTTTTTTTTGCAACCCACATTTTACTTAGGGTACCCATAGCCTTATAATTACGGGTTTTCTTAAGGGTTTTCATGCAACCAGGCCCTAGACCTTATCCAGTCCAGAGGGTAGGTTTTAGGTTTTCAGCTAGATGCTTATCCTCATTTCAGCTTAAGTGATTACAACCATAACCTAAATCACCAAAAAGCAATGGGAATATGATGGACTTTTTAAATTAAATTTCCTATTTCCTAATAGATATATTATCTATTTACCTACATCCAGCTCAGTCAGATTCTACAGCATGTTTTATTCTCTACCTAGTCACAGCAGTGTGATCGTATAGCTGCAATTAGTAACATTATGCCCCTGTTGCCATCTCTGTAACAATCCTCATTACCTGACATGTCACAAAATCAGACCTTGCGGTTTTAAATCAATATAAAATTCTTAGTAAGTATTATAAACTTTCTGTTTTTAACCAAACAAGTTACAGATTGCAGCTTTAACATGCCAGAGGAGAATTGCCTTCCTGGTTGAGACTGGTGTCTCACAAAGTTTTTTCTCCATCTATGAAGGAGTGGAATTTTGGTTCCTTGTTACTGTCGCCCTGTTGGCTTGCTTTCTGGGAGACTGCTGACATTTAGCTTTTCTTAGGGTTTTGTTAATATTGCTTTTATTATAATGATCTAACTACAGTCTTAAAGACTTTACCATTTTATCTTTTTCTCCTATTTTCTTTTCATTATGCAATGTTCAAATATTTATGTTATTATTACAAATCCCTTAAATACATTATACTCCTGTTCTATAAAATTTAATCTTCTTTCTAAGCGCCATGAAACGACATATCTTGCTTAATATGATACTTGTCACCTATCATTAATTGACTAAACGTTGCATAGTTTCAGAAAAAGTGCTCGAGTATTGACGTTAAAGCAGCAGGTTATGGACTGATTAGGGTTATGGAGTGATGTGAGAGTGATGCTCACGTCTGTCTGCGCTGCTGTTGTCTTTGTCACTGCTGAAGCCCTGCACGATCTTCTTCATGCGCTCCTCTGAGTTCTGCAGTAACCTCCTCCTGCGGACCTCCGCGCATCTCTGCGCGGCGCTTTGAGCGTCTCTGACTGTCTGCTGAGATTCCTCGTGTAACTCCATGTCCCGAGTTATTGACGAATGATAAAAAATTATTAATAAGCGGTCGCCTCCTACGTTATGAACAGGCGTAAACGTATGCGCAGCGTAATGACGTCAAAGCCCCAATGTATGTATGACAAACACTTTCAAAATAAATTTTAAAAGTAAAAATGTAAAATGTAATTACATAGAAATTACAAAAAATATCATTACATTGGCATCCTCCATGTTAAAAAATGACAAAAAGCATCCCCTTTATAAAACCACCATACCCCCTTACAATCCCCTTTACATTATCAATGTTGTGTATTATATAACGCGTCTCATGCAAATATAATATAAACGTTCTCTATTTAAGATGATAGACATTTATTGTAGATACTTCCTATTTCCGGTAAGCGAAGCAGTGTATGGCTACTTCCGGTACCATCGCAACGCGGTCTTAATTAATGGCTGAATCTTTTCACCATGTTCTTGTAGCATACACGGCAGCGTCACCGTTATCTTAGTTTTCACGATTTCCCGACACAAAAAGAACTAAGGAAAGCATGGGTGTGCAGTTTTCATTTTGAAACTGCTTATGTCTGTTTTCTACAGAGTGACCATTTTGAACATTTTTTGCAAGTTAAGTCTGAAACTAAAGTGGAGAACTTCTGAAATACTTTAATAAAGTTGTGTCCAAATACAGAACACAGCAGAGCACACCATGCCTTTAATGAATGTTGATTCAGTGAGTAGGGACTACAGTATAACTTGAGGCTAAACTTTCTGAACATTTAGTAATGTACTTGCCTGTACTAATACCCCTGTTCACAATATATCTGACACTGCATGCAAAGAAAAGAGGGAAATTATCACAGCCTATTGTCAACTGCTAACTTTAAACTTATCCAGATAAAAGTTAGTCTTGATTATTAACAATTGATAACATGACATGAGTAGGCTTGCGTTAGCATTTTATTTCTGTAGACTGCACAAACTAAACAGAAACAGCTTACCGCAGACATTCAATTTATTGCTCAAATTCTGTAAATCAACATATTGTTTTAGAGTTTTCTGTATTTAGGTTGTTATAATATTAGACATAACAGCAAAATGTCTCTCTTAGTAATAAGCTGAAGCTAACAGGATAACTAGTAACCAGAATACAGTGACAGTGGCAATTGACTTGAGTTAAAAATAAACTATGATGAAGAGCGTGTATCCCATGTTCAGTTTCACTTTGGTATGCGCTTTCACCAAGCAAACCACATATTCGTGGCCAAATTTTGGCAACGTCAACAGAGAGGATGTCATCCGATGTGCCAGTGCCACTGTTCAGATCAGAACTCAGTAAGGGGCAGGGAACAAGCTCATAAAAGTTTTCGTCATTTATTGCGCTTTTTAAAATGGCCAAGAGAATGGTTCAAGTGCAGCTTTCGACATTTTAAAAAAAAGAAAAGAACAGAATGTATGATATTTAATTAGTGTTTAAAGAAATTCCTCTGATTATCAGCAACCTCCTGAGATGGCGCCACCCCAACATGCATAAATCATGTTACGGGTCCCAGCCACGGAACTTTCTGCCTGAATTATCAGGAGAAACAAAATCACATTGAGACTTCAGTGTCTTTCCGCAGGCGCAGCTTAGTAGCGTCTGAGGTAAACACAACATGCGTTGCCATGGTAACCCACAGGGCATGCTTTCTCTAATGCTGATGATATTTTGTTTCAAACACAGTCGTTAGTAGTGATAATAAATGAAAATGTGGTAAGGTGTAGTTTGGTAGGATGGTAACCCCCAATGTGTCTAAACTGATTACTGTCGGGTATGACTGAATTGCTGGCTGACTTATGACCATTTTATAAGTTAACCTAGGTGTGGGTCTTCTGTCACGTGTGGATCTTCGTACTTGGCTTGTTTGGTCAGTTTCCTCTGAACTCATGGTAGGTATTTTGAGAACCTCTTGCTTAGGTGTATCACCTTCATCTATCTGATTACATTCTCCCTCAACCTGGTCCTCTTCTTTTTCAGATTGTCCTGCCAGTGTTTCTGCCCATGTCACTTGTCTTTCACAGGTAAGTTCATTCTCATCAGGAAGATTACAGGTAAGTCTCTCATTTTCTGGAGGTTGTTCTCCCCGAATCTCTGTCCGTTTTCTTGGTCTTTCTCTTGCAGGTTGTTCACAGGATCGTCGTCGCAAAGGATCACAGGTAGGTTTCTTGTTCTCTCTAGGTTGTGGTCTCAGGGTCTCTGTCCACTGTCTTTGCCTTTCTCTTTCAGGTTGCATATGGTATCGTCATTGTGAAGGATCACAGGTAGGTTCCTTGGCTGGTTGGTTAATGGTAAGTCTTTGGTTGTTCTCTCGGGTGTCTCGTATCCTTAACCAATAGTAGTTCTCGTCATCCTGCTCATCACTATCAGACTCACAGGGTGAGATGTTTCCTCTGGGATCTCTACTGGTAAGTCATTAACCTGATGCCGCAGATTCCTGTGCAGAACTCTTGATTTTGAGCTGTCCGTCTCTGCGACCACTCGGTAGACTGGTCCATCATTTATTTGCTCCTTGAGAACGTACACAGTTTGCTCCCAATATGATCTAAATTTTCCTGGTCCACCTCTTTCATTTAGGTTTCTCACGAGTACTCTGTCACCAGGCTGAAGAACAACTCCTCTGGACTTCCTATCATAGTACAATTTTCCTTGGGCACTTGAGTTCTTACTGTTCTCTGAAGCGATTCTGTAAGCTTCTGCCATTCGCTTTGCCCACTGTTTAGCATATCCTCTTGGATCGTTACTTTTCTCTCCGTTAGTCACTTTGAACACAAGATCAATGGGTAATCGTGGGTGTCGTCCATAGAGTAGGTAAAACGGTGAGTATCCTGTCGCTTCATGTCGTGTGCAATTGTATGCATGCACAATCTGTGGTAAATGTTCCTTCCATTTTTACTTTTCCTTCTCTGCCAGTGTTCTCATCATCTGGAGCAGTGTTCTGTTAAACCTCTCAGCAGGATTGCCCTGAGGGTGATATGGAGAAGTTCTTGAATGGCTCATTCCTGACAATTAGCGCAAGGTTTTGAAGAGGTCATTCTCAAATTCTCGACCCTGGTCATGATGTAGTTTAGTTGGGAATCCAAACCGGGGAATGAAGTCATTGAAGATTCTTTCTGCTGCTGTTCTTCCAGACTTATTTTTAGTCGCATATGCCTGAGCAAATCTTGTAAAATGATTCACCAGGACTAGTATATATTCATAACCCCCTCTGCTACATTCCAAATGCAGAAAGTCTATGGATACTAATTCAAATGGGGAGCTTGTACTTATACTACCCATTGGAGCTCTCTCGTGTATCGCTGGCTTCTTCTGTTTGATGCAAGGACATTTTCGTGTAACATATGTCTCAATGTCTTTCTTCATGAATGGCCAAAAGAATTAGTCTCTTGCAAGGTGTACTACTCTCTCTACTCCCACATGACCCATGTCATCATGTAAGTGTTGGAATACTCTCTGCTTGTATTGAGCTGGTAGGACAAATTGACGTTGTTGCTCAGTTCTCCTGTACAATAGTCTCTGTGCCTTCCGCAGTTCATCATGACTTAGCTTTCCTGACTTCACCAGCATCACTCTCCAGTTGTTCTTCCTGAGCCTGGTTAAGAGCAGTGACCCAAGCAACATCTTTTTGTTCCGCAGCCTTTGTGCCCTCTCGTGTGGTTTTGACGATCTCAGTAGACAACTCTTCTGTGCACTCTGTGATGTACTGGTTGATGTCCAGTGGGCACCGGGAAAGGAAAATGTCTGCATCCACATTCACCTTCCCAGGTCTGTACTTGATATCAAACCTGAAGTCTGACAGTTCTCCAACCCATCTATACCCCACAGTGTTAAGTTTGGCAGTACTCATTATGTAGGTCAGAGGGTTGTTGTCTGTATAAACTGTGAAGTGCTGGGCATAAAATAGGTAGTCCCGAAACTTTTCACAGATTGCCCACTTCAGTGCAAGGAATTCAAGTTTCGAGTCTGTAATTCCGCTCTGCCGGTGTCAGTGTCCTTGACCCATATCCGATGACTCTCATTATTCCAGCTTGCCGTTGATAAAGTACAGCTCCAAGTCCCTTTTCTGAGGCATCTGTATGAAGTGTGAAAGGTAAGTCAAAATCAGGATACGCAAGGACAGGTGGAGTAGTCAAAGCTTCAACTAGTCTGCACAGTATCTTTTGATGTTCTTCCTTCCACTCAATAGGTGTTTGTGATAGTAGTTGAACATTCTTTTTTCCATCTGCCTTAGATTTGCTCTAATTTGTTTTGATAGGCTCTGTCCCTCGTTTCACTTGCAAAAGATCATATATCGGCTTGGCAATGCGAGAGGAATCCTGAACATAAGATCTATAGTAACTGAGAAATCCCAACATCCTCCGGACTTCTCCAACTGTGGTAGGTTTCTTTGTTTTCCAGGCTTGTACGGCATCCAAATCTTTAGGGTCTATCCTGACTCCTTCGGTACTGACCAGTCACCCAACGTATCACACTTCTTTTTTGAACATCTCGCACTTGGTCAGTCTTAGCTTAACTCCATGTCTCTGTAAAGCTTGCAACACCTTCCGTAGTCCTTCCACATGTTCTTCAAAAGTTTTTGCGTAGCACAAGATATCGTCGAGGTAAGGGATACAGCATTCATCCCGCAGGGAGTCCAGCATCTCTTCCATACTTCATTGAAAGGCAGCAGGTGCATTAGTTAAGCCAAACGGGATTCGCACCCACTCATAAAGGCCCCAAGGAGTAATGAAAGCAGTCAGATGTCGTGATCCCTCTGCAATAAAGCCTTGGTGATAAGCTTTTCCTTGGTCTAAAATCGAGAATCAGCTATACCCTCCCAACGTGTAAGTGAGGTCTTGAATACGAGGCAAGGGATGCCTATCAGGAACAGTTTTCTTGTTAAGTAGCCTATAATCAACACAGAGTCGAAGTGTTCCATCCTTCTTTCTGACGCAGACTACCGGTGCAGAGTAAGGGGACTTTGACTTCACAATCCAACCTCTGGCCAAAAGGTCTTGGATGTACTCTTTAACTTCTTTATGAAGTGGCTTGGGAACTGAGGAGTATGCTCTCTGGACAGAAATATTGTCAATCAGATTGATAGACATCTGCAAACTTGGGACACAACCCACGTCTTCGTCATTGCGTGCAAATGCCCCAGACTCTTCGTACAACATTCTCTTTGCCATCCTTTGTTGCTCCTTAGTCAAGTTACTTAGATCTACATATGGGTCCCAATGCTCTGTCACTGTAATCCTGTTGCTGTCAGTTCCTCCTTGTGTTTCTGCACTGTTAACTTCCACAGGGACTGGTTCTGTTATTTGGTCGGTCTCCACAACTTTCTTAATGGACTGTATGCTACCGATTGTCATTCGTTGTGGTAAGGTAATGTCATACCTGGTATGGTTTCCTATTGGAATGTTAATGAATGGCCTGTGTCTCCCACAGACTTCCAGCAATCCATCTCCAATGTTAAGTCGTTCAAGCTGTGAGTTGTCTAGATTAGATTCGAACAAGATGGCAGGCTCTGACAAGTCAAAATCTACAGATATTGGACATTTGACATATGCCAGTTGACCTGAAGGAATAACAACATCCTGACATCCAACTTTGACAATGGCCTCAGTGTCACTAGATGGCTTTTGTGTCTGTATAAAGTTTACTATCACTTCAGCCTGATCATCTCCAATCTCCATGGCTCTCATTAGCAGGGTAGCAATTGTTGTAAGAACACTTGCACAACTCGTCTGTCCTTTGACCAACTGTTCAATGACATTAAATCCTAGGAGGGGTCGCTCAAGAGCCATTTTACCCACCAGGAAAGGAACTTGAACTGCTAACTGTGGATCACTGTTGCCAGGAAGGTTTACTGTCGCCTCAACCCACCCATCGAATGGTAAGACGTCTCCATTAACAGCCAAGACATGGAGAGGTTTGGTCGCTCAGAGGTCGCAAGTGCTGATCAGGTAAGTATGTTCTTTTCCAGGCTTGATCAATAATAGTGACCTGTGCACCTGTGTCAAGAAGGGCAGTTACAGCATAACCATTGATGCAATGGAATAAAGCAATGGTTGCATGAGCTGTTACCCTCCTCTATACACCTTGGACACCCGTATAGCCCTCCTCTTCTCACTGACGTTGGTCTATGTATAACATTTCAACCAGCTCCCATCTGTACAGAGCAGTGACATGGTTCTTTAGCTTGTTTTAAATTGTCCATTATACTTTTTAAAGCTTCTACTTGAGTGCTTAGTTCTTGTATGGTCTTTGTCTTGCTCTTTTTCTGCATTTTGGAGTTTGATTCACTCTCGTTGGACTCTGAGTCAATTTGTGCACTTTGAGCTTGAGTCTGTCTTCGCTGTATGGCTTGACCTAATCGTCGTTGGCGTTCACTTTCCTCGCTTGAGATCTTTGTCACTTGTTTCAGCAGTGCTTCATCGGTTACTGTGTGATCTGTGAGCAAAGGTTTCAGTTCACTTCTGATGTCACTGTACTTGGGAAGAAAACCTTGATGAATGGTACGCAGGAACACATTCTGAACTGTTTGTGGCTCATATTCAATGTGAGKGTTGCTCTGTTTGGAAGCAAAAATTACTTTTTGTTTTAGGCCGATTACACGATTACAGACGAGTCTTTTCCTCTCGTCCGCCATCTTGTCCAGCTTCAGACCTTCTCATGACCTTTTAGCGATGCGCCACCTTCCTCTCAGCTCGGTCCCTTCTGGCTCTCTGGACGTCAGCAGCTGTCACAAGTCGCACGCAACCCTCTTTATTGTCGTCTTGTCACCGTGAAGT
>JAZGTJ010016954.1:0-12344 GCA_036877575.1 Botia almorhae
CACAGTGAGTGTTTTCTGTGTCTCTGAGTGAAGAGACACAGTGAGTGTTTCTGTGTCTCTGAGTGAAGAGACACAGTGAGTGTTTCTGTGTCTCTGAGTGAAGGTCTGAAGGTTCTTTAGATATCTTCTTGCTCTCATCTCTCTCATGTCTCCTCAGACCCTCGCGGAACGCACCTGTGGGAGTTCATCAGAGACATTCTGCTGAACCCCGAGCAGCACCCCGGACTCATCAGATGGGAAGATCGTTCTGAGGGGGTTTTCCGGTTCCTCAGATCCGAAGCTGTGGCTCAGCTGTGGGGCAAGAAGAAGAACAACAGCAGTATGACCTACAAGAAGCTCAGCCGGGCCATGCGGTAACTCAACTATTCCAACTAGTCTGATACTTCAAACAATAGAAGACATCATGTCTCTCATCTGCTTAGAGTAATAGCTGTCATCTGTTGATAGAAGATCTGTTTCTGTCTGTTCTCTGAAGGTATTATTACAAACGAGAGATTCTGGAGCGAGTCGATGGGCGCAGACTTGTCTATAAGTTCGGCAGAAACGCTCGAGGATGGAGAGAGTCAGAAATGTGAAACACTTTGTTTTAAATTTCCTTACTCGTAGCTTCTATGTGAAAATATTTATAATATTAAAATGTATCATCAGAAAACTAAGCACTGTGGTTTCTGACATAACAGACAACTTAAAAATAAACACAGTGGCTTTCTTACAAATTTGTTTACATTATAGTTTGACTTTTTATATGGATTTGAATCTGTACAGTTTGAGAATTTACTGAACTGTTAAAAATGGGTTTTCACGTGGCATCAGCTGTGCGGTTTTAGACTCCAAAACTGACTTCATTTAAGCTGAACACAATCTGTTTATAATGTGGGTGAACTCTGCACACTCACTCTGAACATTCCTCTAACCAAACAGAGATGTTTAATAACAGCGGAAAGAGAAAACTGCACAAGAAGACACAATGTAATGTAAAGTTTACTAAAGTTTACTGCTGTACTGTTACAATTAAAGTTATAAAGGCACAAATAAAACCATCTATAGTGCTTGAATTACGTCACTAACCAAACCGGATAGTGCTTGAATTACGTCATATTTAATGTAAACTCTTGAAAATAAATCTGATTCAGCAGAAGAGCATTTAATGAACTTGTCACATGTTTTTCATCACAGCTCAGGAGTTTTTACTAACAGTGGATCAGGAGTCACGTCACAAAACCAAAAGATTCATGTTTTTGGCCCGGCTGTCATGAATGAATGAATGCAGGAAACACAAAGAGACCCTGTTTAAATCTAATCGAGAATTAAAACATCTCACTCTAAACATCTTTATCCATGAGATAACGCTCAGCCAGTGAATCAATCACCAGCCGCATATCTCCAAACACTGATTATGAACTATTTGAATGTGCCATACGTGTCTCAGGTCTTTGATTATTTAAAACGCGTCTATCACAGCAATCAGATGCTGCAGTCAAAACAGGGAAATCATGGCGGATAACTGCAGCTATAAAAACCATCCCGGGTCTATCTGCTGATCTCTGATCAGAGGAGGCTTTGTGTTCTCTTCAGACTGGATTCATCTTATCTCGTCTTAACTCTACAATCCTCTCAGATGAGGGGCATCAACTGTGCATGTTGACCAAAGGGTTTCAGTTTCCTATAGAGATCTGATGTCACATACCAGTGAGTGGGGTATTACAAATATTGTGTATTTCCTGGTCCAGAATCCTAACAAATAATAGAATAATAGAAAATAATAGAAATAATAAGAAGTTTAGAGGAATGAAAAATGACAACACTTCTCATTCTGAATAATTCCATGTCCAACACTTTGGTTGTCTTTTGTCCTCCGCTCCACTAGGCGGCGGTGGCGCTCTGTTCTCGCTGCGTCTCTTCAGTTCATTCAGCGCAGGTTTAGTGGTGACAGCAGCATCTGCAGTGAGCGCTTCGGTTTCCCCCTCAAACACTGAGACATCTGCGTTTAAAATGAAAGATGTTGTGGGATTCCTGAAGCAGCAGCAGAGCCAGAGCCCGACGCGTGAGCGGGCCTCAGAGTGGCACTCTGGAGGATCTGCACAACAGAAAGTATGAAGGATGTGGCTAGCCGAGTCACTTAGCACGCTGAGCTGCAGCAGCTGTACATCACACACTGCAGTCAGTGTTTTCTGTGTTGCCCTGTATCTGTACTCACACTGTCCAGAACATGAAAACAACATTGGACAGAGCGGAGATGTCCACTATTTAGTGTACTAAACCTCTAGCGTTCTCAACTGTACACATTCTGCCTGTTCGTTAGACAGAGAGAATCAATTCTAACATGATTCATCGCATTTAATGCTGCAGTCGTAACTTTTCCCTTTGTCACCGTCTCTGTTTCAGACATGAAACTGCCGATCACTTGATCTATTTATGTTGAAACCAAAGCGACATCTCCCGGGAGATCAGACTGCACTGCCATCTGTTGGCTGATGTGTAAAAACGCATGCATCATTCCACAGAGATCCGAGCTCTACAAGTCTTCCTGGACCTGAACTTAAAGCGACAGAAACCTAAACAACAAACCCACAAAGCGATACGTCACGCATGAATGTTAAATGCTTTTTCTGAAGAAAACTGCAGGAGATCTGGGGATGACCTGTTCTTAGGACTGATGCGTTGACTAAACACAAGTCAGGCTGATAAACTAGTTGCGGCCACACTCACTAAATTGTATGTTCTCCAGTTTTACCTAAAACTCTGGATTACAATCCATTTAAATGCGAGTTAATTTATCATATAGAAATAACATTACTTTGCTTAATTACTGGCACAGAATGTTTTATTATAATAAAGTTGATGTTCATTGTATCATCAGCAGGAATACGATTCACTCGCATCACTTGATGTGTGGAGAGAGTTATTAAAGTCAGGCTTTTGTTAATGCAGAAGCACAGGTGAGACGCACCCCCAATATCTAGATGCACAATCCACTCGTGTGCTCATTCTCTCCAGGTTCTGATTAGATTTGGAAAGAGACCCGTACAGCTTACGGTAACACCCTCAACTTTCAAAATAAATCAAGTAAAAAATGATACCAAGAAGTTTTTGTCTTGCTGTTGCTCGTGTTGAAGGATACGAGAAACATTTACATTAATATCATTTCTGAATTTTTAAAAGGAGATACCCAAACAACAACAATTATACAGATCAATGCTGGTCGACAGTTTTAGATTTGAGACAGTAACAGTTGTGTTTACTTTGAAATTAAACACTACATTGTGTGCAAAACTTCTATTAAACAGATATGTTCTGGTCACACCACAGTGTTCCAATCCATCAATCCTCTTCTTCTGTGTACATTTGTGTTTTATAAAATATTTTATTCATACAATCATTTTAACTAGAGCAACATTACTATTCACTTGAATTGTCAGATGTCACACAGATCGCCTCATAAGAACAACAGTATATAAACAAATGCAAAAGAAATCATTTACGTGTCTCTTCATACAGTTCAGCTTTCATCTAACATCAATATTGCTGGTCCTGATCTGGTGGCATCTGTGCGGCGCTGGTTACTAAACAGCAGCAGCAGAGGAGGTGGAGGTTCTGTCTGGCTCTGGTCATAGCTCCGCCCTCTTCTGGATGTGGGCGTGGCAGGTGCGGGCTGAAGGGGCAGCTCTCATCATGCAGGACCATTGACTGCTTCTGGATTGGCTGTGCGCTGCTCCAATCTGCGAGGAGGGAGTGGCTTTATATTGTAAAACTCAACAGTGATTTACAGGAAAAAGGTGGAAGGGGCGGAGCTTACTTGGCATCATCCATGACGCCCTCCAGAGGACCATTTACAGCTTCACATGAGGCGTTTGCTTTCTCTTCTAAGTGCTTCAGACTGAAAAGAACAAAAACAAACTGTACATAAGAATCTAGTTCATATGAATATATAATAAACTCAGTTTCCACAATTTCACATTAAGCAGCTTTACAGAAATCACATTCTCCACTGGGTGTTTAAAGTTTAACATACATGGTATTAATCCTAATAAATATTTGTTGAAAAATCTTTATTTAAATACTTTATTTAAACAGAAAGAGGACGTAAGCCTCACCCTGGTGTCTGACAGTTGTCTGGACAGTTCCCTGATGTCACACACAGCTTTGCAGATGCATCTTCAGAGGTAGATAGAGGCTCTTCCTCACTACAGGACGAGCAGAAAACAGTTTTCAAAAGTCTTCACTCCCTCCCTCTTTAAAACAGAACGAAACCCCAGTTTAAAATCACTGGACAAACATGCAGGATGAAGGAGGTGACATTAAAAGAAACGGGGCAAATAAAAAGTTCTGGGAGGGACAGACGAGACATAGATGTGGTTTTATTAACCACACGACAGCTGGTTTGGATGATGACCGAGTTTAGTATGAAGATGAGAGATGATGCTGTTAAACGAGGGCTGGTCAGTTTGAGTGACCATACTGATCATCTACATTATTTGTAAAACACTTCTACAATGACATGACTAAAACTATGGTTTTCATCAGAGTTTCTATTCACTTACTGAACAACAATCAGCAATGACACACAGTTCATATTGTATTTCTGGACATATTAAAAACCTGTAAGAGTGTCATACAGCAGCGTCACACGTTATCACACGCATGACAAGCATTGAGTCCGTGTTTTAAATGCTACTGATAAAAGAACTGCAGGAGGACACGGAAGAAAACTGTTCACCTTCCGTCTTCTGGAATGAATTCATGCCATGAACAACATCTAATATTAACATGCAAATGATGAAGACATTACCACTCATAAACATGATTCAATTAAAACAGAGGCTGACAAGGAATAGATCAAACAAAAGGACGTGGCAAACATCTGCCTCTTGATTGGCTGTACATACCGATACGATTTCAACACTCTGAAGCCAAAGAGAGAAAGAAGCTTTAGTTGTAAGAGATGCAGAATGACATACAAATCTGTGTCTTAAAGAGACAGTGTGTGTGTGAGAGTGTGAGAGAGAGAGAGTGTGTGTGAGTGAGTGTGTGTGAGAGTGTGTGTGTGAGAGTGTGTGTGTGAGAGTGTGTGTGTGTGAGAGTGTGTGTGTGTGAGAGTGTGTGTGTGTGAGAGTGTGTGTGTGAGAGTGTGTGTGTGAGAGTGTGTGTGTGAGAGTGTGTGTGAGAGTGTGTGTGTGAGAGTGTGTGTGTGAGAGTGTGTGTGTGAGAGTGTGTGTGTGAGAGTGTGTGTGTCAGATGTATGAAGGAGCAGAGTGAAGCTCGTTTCTCAGACGGGAGGAACAGGAGCGTGTGAGCCCTGCGGAGTGACTCACCTTTTAAAAACAGCAGTTTCAGTTCTGGCGTCTACAGTAAGACTGAGTGTCTCCTTCATAGAGCCGTTGGTGACCGTTTCTGTGATGCGGTCGCTGACAGACTCTTCCTCCAGCTGTGAGTCTCTCTCACCGGGGGAAGACGGGCTGGTGTCACTGGAAATCCACTGATCTGAGTCTGCAGTTTATAGTGAATTTATTCCAAGCGTTTTGTGTGTTAACATACAGGAAGTGTGTTAACATACAGGAAGTGTGTTAACATACAGGAAGTGTGTTAACATACAGGAAGTGTGTTAACATACAGGAAGTTTGTTAACATACAGGAAGTGTGTTTCTGGTGAAAGAGTGGGTTCTTACCTTCTTGCTGCATGGGTGCGTTGACACCTAGGGGGTCCGGCGTCTCTATGCTGGTCTCCATGGCTACCGGGGAACTGCTCCTTAAAGGATCCCTGGGGCTAAATAAAGCAGGAAATAGAATGTTTAGATGTTTAGTGTGCAGTAGGTTTACATTCAGCTCTATTCAGTGTGTTGATTTCATTCAGGGACAGTTATACTGTTACCCATCAGCATTAACCCTGTACTGTAACATCAAACAGCACTGACAGAAACGTCAAACCTACACGCATGCGAGTATCCTGCTCGGATCATCTGGAACGCTCTCTTTACTGGTCCATGACACCTTCAGCACTGTTTGACAGGCGTGAACATACCTGACAGGTGTGAAGCTGGAGAAGTCTGCCCAGCCCGTCTCACCACCTGCAGGGGCGTTTGAGGAGCTCCAGCCTGCAGGTTCAGGCCCAGTGTTCCCGGAGGCTGACGGGGGTGCGCTGGGGGCCACAGAGTTTCCTGTGTCCATTGGAACGTCATCGAAATTTGACGTCCACACTGGACCTGAACCAAATCCAGATTCAGAAGAATTAGGTGACTTCTGATCTCCAGATTAAGATTATATGGAGGCCGAGATCTATTCTCACCATCAGCAGAGTCCACTTCCATTCTATCGTCCGCTGTGGCATTTGGGGACTCAAATGGGTCTCGCTTCCCGTCTTCCTCCTCAGAATCCGTGCTCTCCTCACTGTCAGTACTTCCTGAGTTCCTGCAGGCAAAAACAAGGAGGTGTAAGTGAATCAGAGGAGCATGTTATCATGTCACAGACGGTTCTAAGAACAAGGTAAGATACCGGGACCGTCTCCGAGCGTCCGGTGTGAACGTGACATCTTTCTCCTCCCAGATATCCTCCTCATCAGAGCCAGTGTCCTCAAACTGCTGGATCTTCTCTTTACAGCAGGCCTCAAACAGTGTCATGTTCGCCTACAGACACAGCAGGAGAAACAAACTCTTCACCAGCAGAAAACTGCCATGTTGTGGTGAAAGCCATGTGAGGACAATAAAAGATAAATAAAGGAATTCACCCACAGTATAATAAAGTACACACTTACACTTTCACTTGTGTTCAGGGAGAAGTTGATGTCTGATATTCTATCAAAGGGAATACTGCAGGGTTAAAGATATGTTTAGTCGGGGTACATCTGTAAGACACTGACATCACACAAGAACCCCCTCAACACCCACAGCATGAGCAACACCAAACAACAACCCTGTGTTACATCCCCCTCCAGCTCACTCCCAGCACACAGTGACAACACAAAGATCAACTATCATCTAGACTGTGAAATGATTTATGACACAAACCCCAAACACCACATCTAATGATGATCAAATTATCATGCACTGTGTACTTACTCGCCGACATCATCCTGATCCGCAAACTCTTCATCATTGAAGCCAAACTGCTCAATAAAATTGGACGTCATTTGTTGCATCTGATAATCAGAAAAGGCCTGGCGAACCCAGGACCAGTGATAATGATAAAGTCCTGACACTACAGACAAGCTTCAGTTCACAACAGCTCAGAGCAGAAATGTGTCGCACATGACAAACTGCTGGAAGCACTTTAATTACAACATGATTATATTACCAGTTACATGATCAGTACTGACACACTGTGGTGTGAAGAAGATATTCGAGCAGCAGGCGATTCAGACAGACTTACCTGCTGTAGGGACGAGCCCTGGTGAAACCCACGGTCTTTAAAATCCACCTCATCATCACTGGACGAGTGGATGTGATGCATGTTAACCTGAGAATGAGAAACATATGGGGTTTGAGTGTAGAAGGAATCTGAGGGAGTGAATGTTTGTTCAGACCACTGAAGGGTCAAACACAAGCACACTTACTAAGTCTACAGTGTTCTTCTTGTTTGTATCTGCTAGTTGTGCTGAAGTGAAAGACTCCCATCTCTCTCGGTCCTCCACTGGAAGTTCTGTGAGTGAGTGAATGAATGTTTAAACTGAAAACAGCTCGAGAACAATCTCACAAATGTGTCTGGACGAACCTGAGACCAGCTGCTGTATCTGTGTGCTGTTGGGACCCTTGTCACTGTTCTGCACTACTGAGTTAGCTATTCTAGTCAGGTGCCCCATGTACCCTTTCCGTCGCCCGCCCGCAGCCCTGATGACAGAGAGACAGATCTCAAAACTCAATCAGTATTCCACGAGTGATCAGATTTAGGTGATCAGACTCACTGTTCTGTCTCGTTTGAGCCCCAGGCATCAAGAATTCTCTGTATTAACTGGCACTTCTGGAACAGCTGTGAATGGAAATGAGACAGTCTCGTGAGTGTTACCGAGTGCTTGTGCTGCTTGAAGGAACGAGTTACAGGGGCTCATCTCACATGTTTAATTAGGATGTTTTCTCTTCTGGGCTCCTGGTCGTTCTCTCTGTTAATTTCTGGAGATTGGCTTTGGGTTGAAGGCATGGCTAATATCATCGCTGTACATATTTCTACTTGTGTGTGGAGGAAATTATTCCATAAGTATTTGAAGTACATATCCTACAAAGAAGAAGAGAATGATTACAACATTTAGGAGTGTGCATGCTGTAAATAATCATGCACACTTCAGTAATCTGAAGTGTGAAACTGAAGCTCTTGCACTTACTAGTATGACTCCCAGTGTGTTGAGGGCTATGAGCTCCTGGTTGATGACAGGCGTGTTGCTCTGCAGAAGACTCGTCACGAGTCTCACCACATTGAGGCGAGCGTTTCCCACGGGTGGATCCAACACCCCCCACGTGGTCTTCAACACGGTTTTCTAGTTAAATTCCATAAAACATGCAAAAACTACTTTAAAATACATGACAAACAAACCAACTACAGTGTCCAGAATATAGGCTTCTGATTGGTCAATTACACTAATTACTTGGGCACAATTACTTGGTCAATTACATTAATGAGCACTGCTTTACACCGGGGTTTGATGGAATTAAATGGACACTGGAATCAGGAAATGGGAGATTACTCAGGGAGTCATGTGACTTGATGGGCAGCAGTCTCACCACTGGGGGCTCAAGCAGAAGCTGGTGAAAGTCTTTTAGTCGGGGTTTGACCGCATCCAGAATGCTCTGATTGACAGAGAACGATGGCTGGTTCATACCAGGAGGCCAGATCTCCAGATGACCTTCAAAACTAACACAGGAAAGATATTCAAATCAAATCAAATCAAATCAAATCACTTTTATTGTCACATCACCACAGCACTTGTGCCTAGGTGAGTGAAATTCTTAGGAGCGTGCTCCAGACAGTGCAGATACAATTAACATTTAGACAGGTGAGACAGGTTTGTACAAATTCAGGTGTTGAAACAGGTTTAACAGAACCAATAAATGACAAACACAGCAAGAGACTCACGCAGGTCTCCGTGTCTCAAAGAGGGTCAGAAGAATCTGGATGACACTGACTGTAGCAGACTCGCTCTTCTCTTTGTCAAAGATGTTGTTCAGTAATTGTTCTACTGTCTCTTGTCTGAAAAGCAAACAGGCAACATTGTGATTTTCAGGTCAACAATAAAAGGTGTTGTGTTAGTGGGCTGACACTACAGCCTGACCTGAATGTGTGTGGAACAACACTGTTAAAGTCACTGATTGAGGATTAAGTGTTACTGATGTGGACAGACTCACTTCTCCAGTGTGGCCAGCAGGGGGTCGTGCTCTGAGCAGCCCTGAACCTGAAACATCTGATCTCTGCTCAGTCGAATGATCTCACAGAGAGACTGTGACGCATTCGAGTGTCTCTGTGAGGGGAGAACAACAGATTACTGTTATACAGCTATAGAGTCATGACACAACAGCAGACTGAATAACTAGTTTAAACACAAAATGCAAACTAACAAAACTATCTTTACACCCACACAGGTGCAAAACACATGAGATGTAACTTGCGTGTCTCGTGCTACGAGCATTGCGTTTAATATAGTTCACATTTTAAAAATACATTGAGACGCCATTTGTCAGAAAGAACAGATCGGTTTCAACTTGATAAGGGTGTGTGTTAAGAAAACTGTCTTATCACACACTACTTCCTTACTGGTTATTTAGGCAACCTATCTTTAAAACTGCAAAAATAAAAAATCAGTTATTGAGCAAGTACATGACAGATCAGTGTTCAACACAGTCTCCGTACTCTGACTCACAACTATAAGTTAATAATAATAATAATGATGATTTAGCATTTCAGCTGTCAGGTCAAATTTCACAGCAAATGCCAGTTTGGCTTCATTTGACTTAAATACACATAAAAGTGTGTAAAGTAATCTGCAATTTAATGTCTCAAAGAGTGACGGCAAGAGAGAGGGAACCGTTACAGATGACATCTTTATCAGATTTAATCTGAGTGAAACAACAGTGTGTGATCAAGTAAACCCTGATCTTACATCATCGTCCTGAGATGGCTGCACCATGTCCACCAGGCGCTGGATCACTTTCTCTTCATTCAGCCACTGCAAGAGTGACAATCACAGTGAGTGAATCAAACCACTAATCCAAGATCAACTTCCTGCTGCTTCCCAATCTACATCGAAACCCCTTCACCCCAATACAAGCACTCACGTTCAAAACCTCCTGTCTGAGCTGCTGGGGCTCGATGCATGTGAGCATCCTGAGGAGAAGATCCATGATGGCAGAGGTCCCTATGTGTTTCACCATCAGATCCACGAAGTCTTCTCTCTTCCTGAGGAACTCCACGATCTAGAAGCAGAGAGAAGAGACTCAGTGGCCAGCTGGGCTGACAGGACGTCAGGCCGTCTGGTGGAGGGTGTACCTGCTCTGGCTTCCTCCCAATGAGGATGCTCATGACCTTGCTGAAGAAACTGGCAAGCAGTGGGTTGAGTGGAGGCTCGTTCTGCAGGAAGCTGTAGAGCTTCATGAGTAAACCCTCATCTTCACCGAGTCTGTCATTAATGTGACTCACGTCTGAGGTCAGCAGCTCACAGGATATGTTGGGATACCTTCAACACAAACAAGATCACATGATCCGCTCTAAATCACAGTCCTGAATCTCGGATGTGCTTTTAGAATATATTTATATTTTATAATATTATTATTATATTTATATTTAAATTCATGTAATGGCATATACAGAATGCTAGGAAACCCCAGCAGAACAACAAAAGAGCACGTCACATGTTCTCACTTGTATCTGATCTTCTCCTCCATGTCGTCATTGGGTTCCTGGGTGATGAAGCTCACAAGATCTTCCATGCACTGCGGCTGGATGAGGAACTCCACCAGCTTGTGGTTCTGAGCCTTGCATTCCTGCAGGACGTCCTCCTCGTCCATCACCTCCGTCAGCGTCACGTCATCTTTCTCCAGCAGAGTGTCAATGTGAGACGTTGCATGCAGGTCAAACTTCCAAAACATGGTGCTGCTGAGGAATAAACAAACAGGTTACCAAGGTTACAATGCAGACAGACAACTAAATGACCAATGCAGATCTTCTTTGTCAGAACTCTAACATGAACTCTAACAGCAAAGCAGCGGAGCTCACCTGAGAGTAGCAGAGACCAGAGGGATTAAAAGCAAAAGAAGGTGTGTGCTCTTTGAGACCTTTGGCCCATTACATGCACCACCGGCAGCAAAAACCGAGCAGACCCTCGAATTCAGAACACTTGCAGAAGAAACTTCCTCTGCCCCAGCAAAACACTAACACACACCTGAAACACAGAGCAGACAGGAGAGAGACAGCATCAGCGTCAGTGATGACTGCCAACAGAAGGTCTGGTCAAGCTTTCCTCCCCAGAAACGATGTGAAATGTGTATTCTGGTTATTTAACTTTTAATTTTGATGTTGTGTAATTTAAATTGATCTTACAAATGTAAAGCATTATCCTATTGTTTATTTCAAAACACATTATATAGCAAGTTACTGCATATGGCATATTTCTCCACTAATATGCGTTTCTGATGATTTCAGTCACAGCTTTCTATTATTAGTATTTATATACACTGACCTCCAACCATCCTCAACCAACGATGACTGATGCTGACAACTAGTTAGTGATGTGCATTATGTTGTAAAGTTATATGTAAACACCTAAACTATCTGCATTGATAAAACATCTCCAGATATGAAACATCTTCATATCTGTATATTTACCATAGCACATCTGTATATTGTAACATCTATATTTATTCACACCTGTATATTTATCCTCATAGAACATCTATATAACTGCTTTTACTTTATTGTACACAATTTGTAACATGGCACACACTGTATATTGCACTTGCTGCTATTTGCACTTCTGATTAGATGCTAAACTGTATTTCGTTACCCTGTATTCATACATGTGTTATGACAATAAAGTTGAATCTAATCTAATCTAATCAGTGGCGACAAGTGTATATAAATACCAACAATACAGAACTAACAAAACCCCCCAGAAATTAACATTTCTGATTTGTAATCGCACAGCAAATGAATTTCACCTACACAGAAAAACAGTTCTGTTCAATTCCAACAAACCCTGTTAGACAGGAACATCATGATGTTAACCAGAGCAGCTCAAATAAACAGCACGAACAGAGTGTGGAGGATTGAACAGAGTGTGGAGGACCCGAACAGAGTGTGGAGGACCCGAACAGAGTGTGGAGGACCCGAACAGAGTGTGGAGGACCCGAACAGAGTGTGGAGGACCCGAA
>JAZGTJ010016955.1:0-12344 GCA_036877575.1 Botia almorhae
GGCTGGGGGTGGAGTTTTATACACTGTAGGCCGGGGGTGGAGTTTTATACACTGTAGGCTGGGGGTGGAGTTTTATACACTGATCATTTCTGATCATTTCATGTTGCTATATACTGTGGTCCTGTAGTACAGTAACATAAAATCCACAGTACTTTACATCATGGTACTGAAATTCATGCGCAATGGTATTTACGTGGTACTGTCAAGAATACCATGGTAATACTGTGGTCTTCTCTGAAGCTTTACAAGAGAGAAAACACTTTTGAAGTTGATTTCTGATTTGTGTAAATGCTGTCAGGGATTTGTGAAATAGCAACAACACAGCTAATGAAATGAAACTGCTCATGGCTGATGGCTGCTGATGCTTTTCTATAATAAAGGTCCTGGTGTAATTTCAGATTTTATTACTGAATCTGAAGTTTTATAGATTAAGAAGGGAGCAAAGCATTGACACAGCAGCATCATCCCCTGTGAATTCTGATACATTTGAATCTTATTCAGCTTCAGAAATAGAAGAGCAGCTGGAGACTACGAGTTTTACTGCTCGGCCAGATTAAAATGGCCTCAAGATGAATTTCAAAGCAGAACAAAGTAATGATAATCTCACATACAGTGCAGACACAAAACTGAGATTTCTTTCAATGTCTAACATTGATCCATCCTGTAATGACAATGTACAGTCTGGAGGACAAACTGTACACACTGCATTCTCAAGTGTTCCAGGCCAGCTGAGACATTACATGGTGTAACTGTGTGTCATTTTACCATCTACACTTCCCATTTGTTGTGAATGGAGATGATTGGTATGTTCTGGAAATGGAATGGTGAGGTTTAGCCAAACGGCTGATCACTGGTGATTCTGTCCCAGCATGAACCCTCTAGGTAGGAAACCAACTTTTGGAGTCGTGGTATATATATCTCTCCCTTTCTCTCTCACTCTCTTCCACTACTGTTTTATAAATGAAATACAAACAGAACATTCACAAATATAAGGGACGGTGACATAAGAATTGTCATGAAGAAATAAAGAACATTTAAAGGTAAGCAATTTCAGAGATGCAAACAATAGCAAGCTAGCTTTGATAGGAAAAGATCCCGCCCTCTGTTCTGAGTGCTTTTCAAAACTACACCTTCTCCAGTAGTGCGCAGATATGCAAACATACAGTCTGACAGACAAGCGGCAGATCCTATCATTGCACTCGGCCTGACATGTTATTAAACATTTTATTGTCCTGCATCTTTCACAGAAGAGATATATTTATATAAATAAAAAGACCACATTATTTGATTGCTATCAGGATGTGGAGAGACTTTTAACCAGCAGAACAAAAAATGTTTCTGGAAAAGAGCCTTTAAAACCAACTCACTGTTAAAACAGGTTACATGTTCTGAAACATTAAAAATAAACTCTTTGTGTGATTCATTATTTCATGCAGGAACACATTCTGTCAAACAGAAGCACTGAGAATGAAATGTCTGATATTTAAGTCTCACTGATCTTGATCGTTTTATCTCTGTGAGCATGTCAATCATGTTTTTATCTAGGCCCTAAAAATCCAACCCATAAATAATCATTCTTTACTGGAAATGGTTTTCATCATTTTTATTGACATAATAAATGCAGTTAAGTAAAGCATTGTGCTTTTGCCACCTTTGACTGGAGAAATAAATATGAATCCAACCATAAAATTACACAAGTACTATGTTGAACATACTGGATAGAAGTTTATCAAACCAGAGATTAGAATGCGGGCTAATGAACTTGACGAACAAATGTATGTATGTCATAACAGTGCACATACTGCATATGTGAGTCTGAAGTGTCATGTGTGTACCTCTTCATAAATACATTATAAAGTCCTGGGTGAAAGCTTGTAGGTGTGAGAATCTGTGTGTGTCTCATAAATATTGAATTACATGTCAGGGTGTGTACAGGCAGGGCGTGTGTAGGTGTGTGTAATCCATCATAAATATGTGAATATATGTCAAAAATGAATGTGCATAGGATGATGAATAATGTACGTAGAGTGTCAGTCTGAATTCATATCACTCTGTTAACAGTTCACAAACCATGTGTGTGTGTGTGTTAAAGTGATAAATAAAGTTTCAAAGGTCAAAAGAGAAGCTCACAGGACCATTTACAGCAATCAGTTATGTGTGTGTGTGTGTGTGTGTGACACTGACATAACTTTGACAACTTTAAGAGCGTTTTAAGCAACATTTCCCAATGCTCTGAGAACGTTTCCTGTTAGCTGAGCAACCTCTAACTATAGTACAGAAATTGCCCCACTGCCAATTAAAGGACAGACTCCTCTTGTGTCTGATTCCTCACCTGGACTCTCGACGGTCCACCTACAGGTTGCTTGAAGGTTCCTCACTGGTTCTCGCAGGAATTCTCTCTGACAGGATCCACTTGAAGAAGCATCGCAGTAAGAAGAAATGTAATAATGCAGCCGTACAGTTTTTGTTATGCTGGTTGAAAGTCTCTTCAAATCATGATAACAATCACTGAGTAAAGTGAGACAAATATATTTATAAATTCTGTGAAAGTACAAGACCATAAAATGTTCGTCCAATCACTGCATTCAGTCCAAATGCAGTGACAGGATGTCCCACTTGCGTGTCAAACGATGTATTTGCATAGCTCCGGGCACGCTGCTCTCACAGACAGTCTTCTGTCATCAGCGTGTTGATGTGTTTTGGAGATCACTCTGAAGAACACTCACTGTTTTCAAAGCTAGCTTGCTATTACTAGCCTCTCTGAAACTGCCCACCTCACCTTTAAATGTGCTGCTCACCCATTTACTCCCTCTAATGCTGCTTCACTGTGGCCTTAATCTGTGGAACACAAAACAAGAAGCTTAAAAAACATGATGTTCCTTAGAGGCAAAACTTTAGAAAAGACTGAGGTTAACACATGCTGCAAAAGCGCTGGACGTGTGTGTGTGTGCTCTCATTTTGAGCTGTTCGTCAGGTTGCCCTACATAAGCGTGTGAGGGTGTTTATGGGCTAATACTATAAACCAACTGGAAACTTTGGACCATCTGTTACCAAAACATTTAATGGAGTTTAATGGAGAGAAGTTGTGAGTGTTGACCTTGCCTCTGCCCTGTTAAACACACACACGCACGCACGCACGCACGCACACACACACACGCACACACACGCACACACACACACACACACTCCAGCAGCAGTCATTTGCTGTGAGTGGTGCTTTACACGAGTCAGATCACTGCTGGACCTCCTGTGCTGCAGAAGTGGATTCACTCACAGTAGGTGAGTCTGAAAGTGAAGATTACTCCAGGCTTTGATTTCTTTCTTCTGGAGGGCAATTAGTGACTTACATGGTATTTTAAGGAAAAATCAGAAGGAGGGAATTTGAGAAATAAGTTACATGGATCAAAAGTGAAGTACCTGTCTGAATGCTACAGGAACATTTTGTAAAGTTAGTAAGTCAATTCATTGTTGGAGCCATAGATTAGTGAAAGACACAGTTAACAATTTTAGAACGTTTTCCTAACATTTCCAAAAAACATTTAAAATGTTATTTTAAAAGGTGTAAATTGAATATTCAAAATGTTGTTTTTTAGATGGTGTATTACGGTATTGTTTGGTAATAAGAACTGTTTCTGTTTCCTGAAAGCTTTTGAGAACTTTTAAAGAACGTTCTGACAGCATTCCCAGTTAGCTAGGTAGAGTGCTCTTGTGGGAATTCAGAATTGAGTCTGGCCTGTTTCTTGCTCTAAACACATTCCCGCTCTCTGTACTTGCAATTTCCACTAAAACAGAAGCTGAATAAGCACATAAATACATATTAAAAGCTGCTAACCAAGTTTTTATTGCTGTGTTCCTCGTGCTGTTTCTTAAGTTGACGGTGACATCATGTCTGCCGCCCACACTCATGTTAATGCTCAGGAGATGCATATTAAATGCTAAGATATCATGTTAAAATATTAATTTATAACGCTCGTCATGAATAAAACATGCAGACGGGCACCTGCGTAAAGCTCCAGACGCTTCCACTGTCTCATCAGTCATGCAGACTTTATTTATCTCCACATGTTTATGGGAGGCTCTGCCATCCACTGATGGGTACATGAAACTCTCCTGCTGAGCAAAACAACTGCAAGAATGATTTAGCCCCACAAGAGAGACGCCAGAACAAGCAGAAGTAATGAAGTGTAGAGAGGAGTTCTTCATCTTTGAACATTTATACTGTAGCACTGAGAGCTTCAGCTGTTTTCTTCATCCACTGTGTTTGTATGTAAAATGAAAGCCAAACGTTTTTTCACACTGCAGACTTACCTTTCAAACACGCGTCCATACGGCCACTTCATTCCACACTGTATTTATCTTTCATTGTATAGAAATGAAACTTCATCACGTTCCGCATCACGGCGCATCTAATGGTGCAACGTTTAATCTAAACATTTTGACTTCTGCCTCCAGCTGGGAACTTCACCTAAAATAAAACTCATTTGCATAAACAAATTTCATTTGGTATGTTTTTGAATGCATAATCATAAGTCATAACGTTGCTGTATTTGTGCGTTTTCCTTCCCAAGTGACTTTATAAATGAGCATATTCACATAGACTGACACACACACACACACACACACACACACACAATATCAAAAAGTTTAAAGTTTTAATTTGCTAAATTTCTTTTCATGGTTAAATCAGAGTGAAAACCGCAGCTCAATCACATTTTAAAATAAGACATATTTCACAGGAAAAGTGTAGAATGAAACATTAGAAATGTAAAAAGTTTGTGTTCCTCACCAGATAGATCCAAACCTGTATGTGAGTTTGCTCCCACACTCTTAAAAACAAGAGTGCTACAAACGGTTCTTTATGCCACAGAAGAACCACTTTTGGGCCCTCAAAGAACCATTCAGTCACAGGTTCTTACAAGAACAATTTATTTCTTACCTTTTTATAGTGTAAAGAACCTTTTTCCAATACAAAGAACCTTTTGTCAAACAGAAAGGTTCTGTGGAGGTTAAAGGTTCTGTATGGAACCCTAAATAGTTCTTCAACTGGTATATTGGTTTTATTATTAAAAACCATTATCCAATAGCCTGTCAGTGGAAAAGCAAGCTGCAAAATCAGGAACAGTCGTGATTAGACAGGCTGACTTGCAATGTTTTGTACATTTTTTAAAATTCTTCTGTAAAATGTATGTATTAAAGCTGATTTACATAAACATTAACTTCAATATCTTGTTATATCTGTCACACCATATTTGGAGGCCTGAATGGAAACACACACACACACACACACACACACACACAGATCATTAGAGGTTGAGACTCTGACAGTGAAACATGAAAAGCAAAACCCTTCCTTTGTGCTCCACGTGTGTGACGCCCGCGATCGCTAAACATTCTCTCTCTCCCTCTCTCTCTCTCTCTTCAACTATCTCCATCTGTATTTTTAGTATTGGAGAGTAGGCGTCGTGCCCTTATGAATTTTTATGGGCTGTTCTGTGTGTAGGCAGAGCGCGCTCTTCTGGCAAAAGCTCAGAAATACGCAAACACAAGCACACAAACATGCACTAATTCCTCTGAACTGCAACAAGATGATCACTTATCATCAACTGTTTCTCCTCTTATTTCACACGCACACACACAGGAGCGAGTTACAGTACACATCTAACACAATGCTCAGCGTCTCACAGTAGATTACGCCAATCAGAAATGACTTCTATCTGTGTCTCTCTCTTCCCTGTCTGCCCACACACACTACAGTGTGAAAAATTTCCTTTCTCAAGATAATTTAGTCCCACCTAAGACATTGTTCTCAGAACATTGGATAACGTTCTTTAAAAGTTCTGAATGTTAGTAGAATGTTTATACTGTTGTGTATCATTTTTTATACACGTTCTTAAGTTAAGCGAAATGTTTTCAAAACATTACAGAATTACAGTCTGAATAAAGTTCTTATAAAGCAATGCAAATAACAACATCTAAAACTAGACGTTTTAAAAACTCCTAGAACTTTTTAATAGAAATGTCAGAAAAACGCCTAAGAATGTTCTTAGAACTTAAATTGGTAGCTGAGATGAGGTTTATTCATTGGCCCCTGACCTCCTGTTTTAAGGTCAAACGTACGCGCACTCGCACGTTCACAGACGTGAGCTGTACGCACACGTGGTCAGTCTGTGCATATATGTAAAGTAAATCTTTATAATGTAGCTATTATGGGTGATCTCGGGCTCATTAGCTATGATAATTCTGTGTGTGGGTTTGATATATTAATATCTACAGATTCTGTATTGTACATATGAACCACGTCACAATTAATTACACTAGTATGTGTTTCTTTTTAATGCTTGTGTATTTGCGCTTGTTTATTTGCGCTGCACAAATGACGCAAACTTACTCGATGGAGCATCTTGCACACACACGCATGTCACTCTCCATTGCGCTCTGGGTGTCTCCTCACATCTGGACCTTCAGTGGTCAGTGATGAGTGAAAGCGTTCACCCGTGTACATAACTAAACACACTGTGACACACGTACACACAGAGCAAGAGAGGAAATGTTTGGATGAGGCGTTTCTTCTTTGATATGTAATAAAACATAACAATGCCTCTGTGTGACAACTTGCTGCCAGTATGTCTACACTAACAGTTGTCACAACAGGAAGCTGATATGAAACAGTATATATAGACTTTTCAGCAAAACAAAACACTATATTCAACATCATACTGTGTATTTAAATCGTGTCTTCATGTATTTCAGTGTGTATATATTGTGCTATCTTACCCGAAAGATACAGCAGAATGTGTTTAAATTGTAGATTGGAGCACATGGCACAAACGATTCTAAATTACACATTCTGAATGAGGTATTTAAAATCAACATTTAAAGAACGTGGTAGAACATTGTGTTAACAGTGCAAACGTTTGTGGGTTTGTTTCACAGAGAACACACATACAGATAAAAGAGAACACACACACACACACACATACAGATAAAAGAGAACACACACACACACACAGATAAGAGAACACACACACAGATAAAATAGAACACACACACAGATAAAAGAGAACACACACACAGATAAAAGAGAACACACACACACACACAGATAAGATAACACACACACAGATAAAATAGAACACACATACAGATAAAAGAGAACACACACACACAGATAAGAGAACACACACACAGATAAAATAGAACACACACACAGATAAAAGAGAACACACACACAGGTAAAAGAGAACACGCGCGCACACACACACACACACAAACATCCATTTTTAAATAATTTGAATTACAGCGTTTAATATCCATCAGTTGTGTAGTGCACTTCCTGTCTGCCACTGAGTACTTACACCAGTTCTCTGCCAGTAAAGAGGTCTGGAGACAGCAGCGCAGAGATCTGAAAAGCATGCAGAGCAATCAGTGGAGAAATAACCTTAACAATTATCACTCTCCTTTATTCCTGCCACAGCATCTGTTTGACCAAAACCCCAAAACTATGTTTGTAATCAGGTCAGAAATCAGCATTACATATAAGGAATGATTACACATGGTGAATACAGGAAGATCAAATGTCATGTACATTTGAATAATGTGGGATAAATATAATGATTTATGTCTTACATTACTGGCTTGACTCATGATTTGCTTTCATAATGATAATCTTGAATAAACGTAAAGCGATCATTTACCTCAAAACTCACACCATGTCATTATCTGAGACCCTCAAGAGAAACTGAGGACCACTGACAGCTCTTGAAAGCACATGAAGACTGAGGCTGTCAGTCACAGATGTTCTGCTCATCATCTCCTCTTGTGTTCCATGGAAGAGTCACACAGTTCTGGAACGTTCCTTTCTGAAAGAACTATTCACACTGGCGTTTTCAAACATCATCACTCTTTGAGAAATTATAATCGTACATGAGGAACAACTGGAGGAACACAAAGATTTGTGAGTAATACAATGTAACACGGATGTAATTTACCATCAGTGTTTTATATAATCAATCTGTTTGTGTGGTATCCAGGGAACAAGCAGACAGGACGAGTCCAAAAGCTGATGGAAAACAATGTGCAGCATGGACTCTTGACATCAGCTGCTCTACAGTGTTTGAATCAGGATGCTGTCTAAAAGTACATCAGAATCTACATGAGCTACTCCACAGAGGCAGATTTATGAATATCACATGCATTTCATGTGGATTAATTAGCTTACGAACAACAAGCTAATCTGAATATTTCTCAGGGATGTAAACACTGGATGATTAAGGGGCAGATGTGTAGCATACGGTACAGACAGGACCTGAGTGACAGAACGTCCATCTGAAAAATGCTTCAGGTTTCTGTAGACAGAATGACTAGCTGATTATTTCAAAGCGTGTTTGTGTGGTGCTGATACCCTGAAACGTCAACCACACACAACTGTACACAGTGAGAAACAGCAAAAACACATCCAGCGATCCAGGTTTTCAAATGACAGTTTTATGTTTGTATTCAACTGAGAATCACATCTGAGATGAATCCATAATTTCATATTCACTGTAAACAAACACACTCCTGTTCACATCAGAATCAAAAAGAAGAAGTCTGAAAGTCTGACCATACAGAAGATTAACATGCTGTTCTCCTTTTTCTTTTTAAATATTTATGCAATTAAATCACATTTATAAATGAATTCCACATATATAACAATTAGTAAATGAAAGAAACTAATAATAATATATAACTAATAATAAAACGAATAAATATGAAAACTAGGAAATTTCATACATAAATATAATATTGCAACCTGATGTTGTGCATATCGCTGGAACGGTTATATTTCACAACAATATTAGTGAAGTGTGTGGTTGGATTCTACAGGACATGATGTGTGTGTCTGAGGCAGGACAGTTTTTCTGTCTGCAGTGACATCATCAGATTTTGTACGATTTTACATTTTTTCCCCCTTAGTGTCTTCTGACCACTAAACACTGGATCTCCTTTCACCTGCTCTTCTCCCAGCGCTTGTGTTTATTTTGTATAACACAATAAATATGCTTCACAGACTCTTTCAAAAACTTGGCAGTGTATTAAACTGTGTAAAAACTGACTATCATTGTTCAATATTCTAGACATCTACAGAAATATTTAAGATGATTGGGTCTGGATGAATGAACAGTGACACTTCACTACACTGCTGTGCTGGGAGCGGTAAGAGAGAGAGTCGTCCTGCATTTGGGTTTTGCATGCAGGTCAGAACAAATTCAAGGGCAGGTGGGAAACAACCTTTTCTCTGTTGATGTCTTCAAATATACAAACACGTCTGAGCACTAGTAGGTTTTCTTCCACTGAACTTCTCTAACGTACTTTATGACAGATATTTGACCCAGGGCATCATTCAGTAGTGCCTCTGTCACAGTTCAGGCTGGAATGGAAATCTAATCTTTGAACTCTTTAAATTCATTTGGACATTTAGAAGCAGTCTGAACAGTAACAGATGTTCATCTGCCTCAGATGTGTTTACATTTGTTAAGCAATTACAGATTTCAGCGCATGTGTCTGTGAGTGTGCGCACGGCCGCTTGTTGTTATTATGTGCAGAATTTATTTTTGGTCGTGAGATTCTGTGGTCATACCTAACTTTGCTCTTCCTCGTATTTCAGATTTCATTTGTGCCTCTTTTGTTTCTCTGCGTGTAAAAGTGCAAAATGTAGATATTGATGTATTTAATTTACTTTTTGGTTGCTCGTGTTGTGTGAATAAAGGAAACTCTTTGGAGCTGCTCCTGGACTTCCAAGCAGCATCTGCTGCTCTTCCTTCGCTCTGAGGCACAGAAGCGTCCCTGCTTTTAGATGTTTTCTGGAAGACACAGAGCTGCTGCTCGACTAGAGGGGATGACCTGATGTTAAACTTGACTTTTGTTCAAACACATAAGTCCAAGAAAGGGAAGCAAAATATATTCCAAACTTTCCTGCCTTACATTTATAAAGCTTTACAAGCCAGTGAACAGTTCTTTAGTTAAGCCCGTGGAAGATTCCATGCATGAGTTTTTTATCCTCACTGTCTCACTCTTCTTATCAGACATCCGACTCGATGCTCGGCATCTTCTTGTAGACACGCAGCGCGCCCCCTGCGCTCAACACTCTGGGGGCAGTGTACGTGCCAACAGGGGGAGGGGCTACATAAGGCATGACATGCTCTGTGTAATAAAGGTCAGGGGTCACCAGACCGATGCCAAGCATGTTTCCGTCAGCCTGGCCTAATGTGAGCGGCACCAGCTGCTTATAAATGTCTGTGGAGCTGCGGCCGTGAGCCAGGCGCTGGTCATCACGTAGCGTCTGGAGAAAAGGGTTTTCTGTCGGGCGGTTTGGGTACATGGACTTGCTGCGGCGACCGATCCCAGGTCCGCTAACGGCCACCCCTGCGAGTGTGTGGTTCAGATGTGCGGATGGATTTTTTGAGGGCTTGTCTGCGATCAGAGTCGAGGAGGAAGCGTTAACATACGGAGTGTTGTCTTGCAGACTGACGCGGCGTGATGAACTCTTCTGGGGCAGGTTCTCGTGAGAGTGCTGCCGAATGATCACACCCTCGTTCTGGTAGTGGCTAATAAGCCCGTCGCCCTCCTGGTCGCTCTGGGGAAGATAGGCTGTGAAGGAAGCATCAGGCTGGGGGAGATATGGAGAAAAGGCCCTGTCAACACTTCCCCCTCGAACTCCTCTTCCATCTGGATGGAGGAACTGATCTTCACCAATGTTGTAGAGGTTTGCGGAGTGCAGACAGGCGTCGCAGCGGTACTGAGGCGAGCGCACAGTGTAAAGCCCTGAATAACTGGGGAACTTTGACAGGCAACTACGACAGTGCGTCTGTCGTGGATCCTGAGCAGAACCAGGTCCAGTGATGTTGCTTGCCACTCCAGGCTTTCCGTACGTGTTGAATTTTTTATCCACAGCCATCGTTGTAGGCATCATATCTGGTTCATGGGCCTGGGAAAGCAGAGTGCTATTGAGCTGCAGGACTGGCAGTTGCTCAGAGGAAAAGGATGGGCGGTGCCTGTTGTCACGGTGATTGCTGAAGATATCTGGGTAGTGTAGTCCGTGCTCCTGGTCAATGGAGTCAATAGTATATATCTGACTCCCCTGACTGCCCTGAGAGTAGATCTGAGCACTGTGGTTGCTCTGTTGGCTGGGCTGACTGCGCAGTGTGGAAAGCTCCACGTCACTCAGGTCTCGCGGTACACGGTTACGTTTTCGGAGCGTCTCTTTTAACTTGTGCTGCTTTTGCGCGTCCACTCGTCCCGAGCAGTCAGAGATATCAGAGTGGGCAGGCGCGTCCTCAGGTAAGTATCGTTGGCTCTTCATAGGTAAGGTCTCGGCTTGCGGTGTGGCCGACGGAGGGGAATTTTCCTCTGGGCCTTGAGTCTGTCGTAACGTCTCCACAGATTTCTTCCACAGAGCACGTGGTTTGGAAGCGGGGGGTCGTGTTGTCTCCTCCCCGTCTCCCGAGCCTCCATTTCCAGAAACACCTGGCTGAGCATCCGTCAGGCTCAGGGCCCGTTGCCCTGGCAACAGAGTGTTATTAAGTGGCTCTTTGTGACGGTTGCTGAGCATGGTGCTGGTGTTGCTATAGGGCGCATTCATCTGGGACGGGCTGTTGCCTTTTCCTCCACTGATAAAATCCAGCAGGCCTGAGGAATTAGGGAGAAGACTCACAGCGGGTTTGGGCGAAGTAACTCCAAGGGTGGTGATCTGTTTTGCAGATTTCAGCAGGTGCAACATGTTGGCCTGCGGGCTGAAGTCCAGCTCCGGGTTTTTCTTCATCTCGATATGGACTCCGTGTATACAACTCCAAATCCCCTGTTGGCAGGAGAGAGAGGTTAAAGAACAGAACTTGAGTACATATGTGGCATTTAACCACACAAAAATATACCAGCACAATATTTCTCAATACAGCCTCACAACACTTGATGTTATAGCTGCGTATGGAAACACAATGAACCGGTAGAATTACACATGCTTCTGTGACAAACCACCACAGCCTTTAAGTGGTGGCTGACAGTGGCTGTGTTACAGTGGCTGCTGCTTCTCTATTCTGTTATATAAACGCTGGTTTAAAAACCAAACATTTTAAGCACATAAACGCTGACGATTGCTTCAAAAGACTGTGGCAAACAGGCGCCGTGACATACACAGCTAATACATCAAGAAAACGGTAGCCTTCAGCGACTAAATCTCTCTAGTTCATTTACGGTAATGTTTACAGTACATACCCTGCTGATGGTGAAGAGCATTCCTGGCCGACCGGAACACAGCCCGGTGAAACAGTACCGCAGCCTCCAGTAGAAGAGATGCTCCCAGACAAAAG
>JAZGTJ010016956.1:0-12343 GCA_036877575.1 Botia almorhae
AATATCAGAGGACTGTCACGGTTCTGATATCAGTGTGAAAATGTGTAAGTCATACCTTTAATTTTCTGGGCCAGGGCAAATCCCTCTTCTATTACAATGAGGAGAACCCAAGCTGAAGAGAAGAGCGAGTCAATATTACATGACAAAAAATAAGCTTTTGACATCAAATTCCAGCCGTGACTGTGGCTTTCATCTGACACTGTGCCACCAATGTACCCATGTAAAAGCAATTACAGGTGAAGGTACCAGAGATGACCATGTTCAGAATGACTTGTGTGTGGAAGTTAATCTGCTGCTGGTCTCAAGGTCTCAGAAAACTCTGGTGTGTTCGTGAGAGCCTAGACACTATTAGACAGTACAGAGAGTGTAAATCTAAATGATCTAGCCTTGTTTTTCTCTGCCTGAAAATGACTGCACGAACCCACAACTGATTCATCGTGTGGAGGCAAAGGCCAGAGGCGGCGTGGGCACAGAAACACGGGAACATTGATCACCTCAAACTCATCTATTACTCTTCTAGTCTTGCACCAGCACAGAAATAAATCTAACAGAATAATCAATATTTTTAAGATCCTTGTCATGTCATAACATGTCTTGCACTTGACAAAAGGCCAGACTCCTTGCCTCTAAATTTCTGACAAACTGACGAAGTCTGACGAAAACATGAGTAAAAAATGCATAAATGTAATAGCTGCCAAAATTTTGATTAATTCTATTTTCATTTTGTGAACATTGATCTAGGCAGCATAAAGCAGATGAGCGCAGCTGACCGATAAAAATGTCAAAACTATAAAATACACAAACGCTCAAAAAAGTAATGTTTTTTACAATTATAAATCAGCATAAACAATTAATCTGTCAAGTGAGTTCATTAAGCTAACTAGACAGTTTACAGTTGCCAAGCAACGCAGGAACTGGGTTGTTAATAAAGTTCCAGTACTTAGTTCCTAATACTGCTCATCTTATCAGAACTGGAACAATCTGTGTTAGAGGCCTGAGTTGTTATAGTCACCGAAGTTGTATTGAAATGTACGAAACCTAAAGATTGCAACACGTTCGTACTTTTCTTAAGATTAAACTGTGCGCTTCATATACACTTTCTGACAAATACACAAATGAATTGAGAAATTATTGAACTGAGAAAAGCTTTTGGAGATCGTATATCGAATATGATAAATAGTATGAGGAACAAATATCACGCCTAAAGCAGTGCAGAACATGGGAAAATGCAAACATACTATAACGTTTTTAGTGTAATTAAGTCTGAGTTCTGTAATGAAAATAAAGACAGAAATACAGTAGCTTCACACACCTCACATAGAGGGCTGCATAGATTATTTTAAGCGTGCTGTATGGTTTCAAATGAACAGACATCTGGGATGCGACCCATGGGACGAAGCGCTGCCGTACATTACATTACAATACATTAGTCTATAAATGCACCAGTTTAGATCTGAGGAAAAAACCTTAATTTTTAGGAGTACTGCAGATTGACTAAATAGATTCATCGACTAATATTTATTATAAGCGAATTGTATAATGGATTTAAATTATACGTGGCGCTTTATAATCCAATGTTCATAAAAAACAGACGACAAGATTTATCAACCGCATGAAGACTGTAAATGCCGCTACGCTAATTATTCAGACTGATAAATACTGGTAAACACTGCATGTTTCTGTCCTTGCTTCAAATTTCACTTACTTAGATTCTACAGTCAAGCAAATAAATAAATGCAGTTGGATGAATCGGCACAGATGTACCTCGCTAAAACCTAACTCAGTACAGTAGACAGAATTATCAGGATAATCATTTATGTGGTTGTAATTATTGCTTTATTAACTATTTAATTAACTATTACCAGCAGGTCGAATAGTACAAAAAATAACGGAACATTTTATTACGATTGCAATTTGTAGTTTAGGTTAGTGTGTGATTTGACAAAACATATTATATACACACAATTTGGCTTATTTTGCAGCTTGATCATCTTCATGGGCCTTTATTCAAAAACATTCGTGGTCAAATTTCATATTGCAATGTTAGTGGTAAATAAATGTATAAATACAAATAGTAACGTGTAGTACTAGTAACACTAAGTGGTTACTACTTATGTAGGCAACTTAACCATGCTGGTGAAGAGTCTGTAATTCCACGTTGTTACTATTACCGCTACAGTAATTTACCGTGTTCATTTGTGATGTATGTAACATACATCATGTCCATTGTATAGGACTGCCACATATCTCAGTGTTTACTCGTCTGACTTAATTTCCTAATGCCAATAATTGATTACTTCCCAGTTACATGTATTTAAAACTCAGATGTCATAAATCCATCCGGAGTGAGGGTCACGAGCAGCTCGCGGGAGCTGTCACTTCAGCACTCTCATTGTGCTGCTCCTGCAAACGCCACGGGCTCACGCGGCGAAGTTGCATGAGATGCTGCAGAAATCTAATGCAACTCGTCTTGTGTGTCATTACAGCAAATCAAAAACGAAATTGGTCAATAAATACAAAGCCAAGGATTAAATAAAAATAAAGAAAATTCGGACAAATAAATCGATTAGGCAGAATTCATTTGACACGCGTTGAATAATGAACAAAACACACCTGTAGGTGGCGACGGAATTTATATTATTATCCCTGCAAATCTTTAACTTGATAGACAAGGCTGCCACAAGAAACGTAGTAAAATATAAAATTGCATTTTAGGATGCTTTGTAGCTGCAACAGCCTTTCTGGAAAAAAACGTGCTTGTTGTCAGAGACTATAAAGAAATGTTTCTTGAAACTCACCTCTGTGCATTTCCACTCGCTGTGTTATTACCAGTGCGTCCGCCTTGAGCTCTGTAGGAGCGAGCTTTATCTCTCCATCTTACCATCCAATACGACGAGACTTAAAAATCCCAACTATTCGTCGATCACTTTAATTCCATCCCTCAAGCATAAAAGACATATTCCTTAGAGTGAACACGCTTCCCAAACCGTGTGAAAGGTTGTAAATGACTGAGCTTTTAATCCTGTTGAGAAATGTGCTTTGTAAATCCACAGGCAGTGTATTGTCAATTAAATACGCGAGGCGCGTGTAGTCCAGGGGAGTCCGGGGAGAGACGCGTGTCTGTGTGAATCTACAGCTGAACTGAAGGGATAGCACTAAACGCGCCTCATTTGAGCTCCGGGCGCTGTTCGCTTGAATGAGGAGGGTGTGCGCATGCGCACTCATGTGAGCGTACGACTAAACTCGCGGTCAAGTTAAGGTGATGTAATTTGCTACGGTCGCGGCATCTGCATGTCGCCAGAGACACGAGTATTGTTTTTTTTTTACTTGAATACTGTACTGTAATTCAGTCTTCTTTTGTGATTGTGATAAAGTGTGGCAAATGGCAGCACCTCAGTCACAACTTTATTTAAATAATCTGTTGATTATATACAATGCTAATCCAAAACGTTATGCGAATTTAAATACATTTCCCCTAGAGTTTTTCAGTACAAGACTGTTTGACTGTCGACTGTCTGACTCATCGTTTTGCAGATGTTCCTAAATGATAACTGAATTTCCAAACAACCCTTTAAAACAAAAACAGCAACAAACTATTTTAATTAAGACACTTGATCCAAATAATCAAAGTAGTGAAGCACTCGTTCATGTTTATTATTTATTCTTTTATTGGTCGGTATAATCATATAAAAATCAAGACAAACAGCGCATCAATTTAACCCAAAACATGTAGAGATTAATTAATCAGGACAAAAGCATCTGACTGGATAAAATTTGTGCAAACCGGGGGAAATAATTGCCTGCTAGTTAAAAATACGGTCCAGTATGCAGTTGCGTGGTTTGGGTGGTAAGTGATTTTGCCTCTGAATGAAATTAATGTGCATGTACCATACAATAATACCACCATATAAAAGTAAAGAGATCTGCGGATAAATCAATACATGGATCAGAACATCTGTCAGATACAACTATAAACAAAACCCCTTACACTAAACATTCTTCAGTAGCACATAATTAAGTTTAAGTATTTTAGAAACAGGGCTATAAATAATAAATAACAACAAATTAGAAAGCAAGAAAAATATTGAAAGGCATCAGTAATAAAGAATGAAAACAACCCACAGTTTTTGTAAATAGAAACACAACCTTATAGGAATAAATGAGACAAGAGAATGAGATGCAGAGGGAATTATTCAAATGTAAACATAAAGGAACAGCACAACCCGCTTTATGTTGACTATAAACAATGGACACTAATTAGGGATGGGGACTTGACTTGCTATAGAATTTTGTTCTTTGATATTGAATAGCAAGCTGATAAATAGCATTTCTACAGAAAACTGCAAACTTAAATTGTCTGGGGAAATACTTTGAAGTTGTTGGCACTAAGTGTTGACAGTTAATGCTGTACTTGATGATTAGAGCAAAGCGATGGAAGAGCGATTTTTATTCACCTGTTTGGTTGCATACAGTTAAATGGCTAAGGAAACCAAAGTCCAACTTTGTTAACAGACAAAAATTCTGTCAATTTATAAATGTAGCACTTAAATATCAAACAATTATTTAGTACAGGGGTGGCTTGAAAGTCTACTATCTAACACACGGTTGCATCCATACATACATCCATACAGACAAACATAATTAAATCCTTCAAAATGTATGTCAAGGGATGAAAAGAGAAAATGACTGGTTCTATTTCTGTCTACTTGACATTTAGCAATGTTACTTTAATAATACAGCAAAACAAAGACTTGCTGAAAGAAACAGCATGTTTATGTCAAGCCAAAAACAAAAAATGGCACTGAAAGGTACAAGAAACACTTTTCGTCTCAATGTGCAAACATTCCTATGTGTTTGGTTCTTGAAAACAACCATGATAAATAAAAAAAACAGAAATATATCTCTTCAGATATCAACAGATCCACAAAGGTACATTATTACAGTTCTTGTCTGCAATCCAGTAGAAACTACTTACTCGTCTCAAGATGGATTCCTCTGATTGCAGACATTTCTTTCAATGCATTTAATTGCTCCAGTGTAGAAATACGGGGAAATAAATAATTACATAAACCATTCAATGCAATTAATTCAGAGCTGATTTTCTCAGTGTTCACTCACGATGCCTTCCATTTTCTCACATGGCATCGAAATGGAAGCGATGGGCCTCTTGTCTCTTCTCTCGATCATCTGCTTTCTGTAACACAAACAACCGGAGGTTGCTACACGCTCTGTAACTTCACAATACTGACAGCAGGCCCAGGAAGAGTCCCACATGTTAACCTTGCCAGTGAGTTGAATGTGAACACAATACAATGGCATTTGATTCATTGTGAGGACTAGATAGACAGAAAGAGGAAGACACAGACAGAGAACTCATTACGCACACAATGGCACACTTTGCCACAGCAAAATACCTCTGTGTGCGATCACAGATAGAGCCAACACCAGACACTTGCTGCCTGAGACTGATTATAACACACACCGCCAAGCCTGGAGCGTGTGAGTGAGTGTGTGTGCGCATAGTGATTATCCTGTCTCGGCGATGGCAAAAATGGTGTCTATTATCATCTAGTATGAGTGACTCATGAATCGGGTCCCTCTGAACGGCACTTGTGAATAAGGGTCACTTGAATGTATTTTTAACTGCAGGTGTGTAGTTATTTTCCTATTAATGGTAGAAAAGCATGTCAGTCATTGCCAAAATGGCAAATAGGTTACAGAAGAAGTCGCATAACAGAACAGATTACTTGCTCTTTCAATAGCTCTTAATATCTCATACACCATGCAGAAAGGCTAAGCGCTGTCAGCACCACCGTTGTCTGCTCATGAGCGACCCGCAGGATATCGATCCCCAAAATATATCACTACATGTCTCATTCAGCATTATATACAGTACTGAGTCATGTCCCTACTCAACAGGGAAGCCTTTGATTGGCATAATTGTGGGTTACAACACAAAGAACCGAGAAACATACCTGTGGGCTCATCTGCATTTCCCGTCCCTATAAGTGTTTTTAGTGAGTCACAGGCAAAGCCACAGACACATTGATTTCTCTGTTACGAGTGCTCAACTTAATTGCACAGCCTGTGACAAAAATAGTCTATACACTTCTTCAAGCTCTGGATATCTACATGGCAAGACTTGCAGCTGCAGCATGTCTGATCATTTCAGTTCAACAAGCAGGAACGTGTAAGTAATGGTCTTTGTCAGATCGGCTGCCAGCAATAATGTTTGATAATGCATCTTACAATAAGATGCATTACACAGGCACTGTACCGCAACACTGTTTCCACTCTGTCATGATCATCTTTTCATTAGCTACTTTTTTTGGGTGTATGGTGCACCAATGCAACCTGCAGCCTTTAACTGCATGCTAAGATTGATGTGTTCTCCAACATGTACACTTAGTATATAAGACACTTAAACATGCACTCAACTCAAGTCCTGATGGAGCCATCCGCAATATATAGTAGTGCATCAATAAACTAACAGGTTGACATTCACATGACCGGGACGCATCTGCAGTCTCCCGCTTGGAAGATTAGATGCAGCCGTGTTGACTTTGAGGGATTTTCATGCAGGCTGTTTCATGTAAAAACATGCTTTCCTTTAGTGAGCTTCACCTTACTCTAATGTTGAAGCCACAGTTTGCTTATTTAATTAGATTCCAATGCACTGCTATAGATTGGTAACATGATTTTTTGACTGTGTTTAATGTCTGTGTATGAAGAGGATAAGGGTTGTAGGTTCCTAGCTCTTAAAAAGGATTGCAGGAGTAATGCAACTCCTTTTTATTACTATAACCAAATAATCAATAATCCAAACCAATATAAAATTAATTATAATTGTGAATGATTTAAAAAAATAGCTTAATTGCACAGTATGCTTAAGCTTTAATTAGCCATTTGGCAAGTAGAGTTGTAGCAACAGATTTTGATAAAGCCTGTTAAATTCTTCCCATCCCTTCACAGATGCATATCTTGAACTTATCTGCTAGATAAGATGTGTTTCAGCCCTTCCAGATTCATGCAGCCATTGGTGCGCACCTCTGAATCTCCCTTACCTGTGTCTTCTCTCCGACATTGAGAAGGATGGAGAGAAGCAATAAGCAAGGAGGAAATACTAAATCTGTCTTTTTACTTATTTTGTGGTGCCCTCACAGACATGCAAATGGAACAGTCCACAGAGATGGAACAATCTACTGAGTCTTCTCCAAATGCTATTTTCACAGGCACTAAAGGTTGCCCTCTCTTATCTGCTAAAGCTACTTCAATTACAAGCTGTCATGGCAGGTGAAGCAATGAAGATAGAGCGCTGAAAGAGGGAGAGAGAGAGAGATTTGTATTGATATTTAAGCTATTACCATACTTCATATTTATCTGACCATCAAATGCATATGTTAGTAAATAACAACGAAAAAAGATAAAAACAGAAAGAAAAAATAAAAAGAAAGAAAGAATGAAAGATGAAAAAACTTTGTATATCTGGTGTTTTAAGACACACTGACTAAGAACATGAATTTTGATGATGAGGTCATGATGAGGTCATGATGAGTGTGGAAGCCATTCTGTGTAACATTTCCACAGCACAGCTCAACTTTCACAACACAGTTGTACGTACGTCCCATACGTTCCATAAGAAAAAGCAATAAATGGAGAAAGTCACAGAAAGACAAAGATATAATGTGTGACAGTCGGGTACTGAAGCAGCATGTGATATCAGACCTCCTGCGGTCTCCACAGCTGACGGCAGATGTTGAGGAGAGTCTGAGCTGTGCAGTTTCTCAGACAGATGGAGTAGAACGGAGCCACTTCCTGACCTAACATATGTGAACTAAAGCACAATGCAAATTGTCACCTGAATGTGTGCATCACTAAACCCTATGCTCCTTCAACCAGCCATCAAGACATTAAAACAAAGAGCCAAAACACTCCCTCTCAATGCTTGCCTTCTTTCTCTCTCTCTCTCTCTCTCTCTTTCTTTTTGTCAAATATTTAATTGCGGGGCTGAAGAAGAAAGATACGAAGCCAGCATGTTATTTTAATGCAGTGTCAACTCCAATGAAGGTCGTGTAGTGGGAAGCGCTTCCCTGAGCAGAGAGCAATTATGGTTTTCAGCGCGCATAATCAGGCACCCACAGCAGATGGCTTTGAGAGGATGCCAACATCAGAACAGCCCTTCACTGCTCACACACATACGCACACACAGAACAGCCTGGACCACCATGAGCTTCAGAAGAGATGGTCAGAACGCAGACACTCTTACAGTTACATAAATGTTTCGTGACGAACCTGTACGGTTGAGGGAAGAAAGTTTTTGACTCAAATCGTGATGTTTAATAAAGATTTTCAAGCGGTGACGATTTCTGTTTTCACATAAATGCATGCAAACGTTAATTTTGTGCGAATGTGAGGCGGTATCGCTTCAGTATACACTTGTGGATCTGTGGACTCTTATTGTATTCACACGTTCACACAAGTTCACACATGCAGAGGTACAGATTGCATAAAGAAACCAGAACATGACAACAATCACCTTCCTACAGACACAAACTCACAGGTTGACATGCACAAACTCACATATAACACCCTGGAGGACATGTTGTGTGAGATAATTAGGAACAGATTTGATATGCTGAAAGGACAGAACAAAGCAATTAGCAGCATAGCAGTGTGTGTGGAGCACCCTCTGAGACAGCCTGAGGGCAGGGCCACAAACAGACACGCCCATCTGCTCAGATCTTCACCTGCATGTTCAAAGCACACGCTAGGGTATCCATGAGGTCTTGGGACAACTAACTAATTGATTAGTGATTCGTTGTTTTTGAGTGCAATCGTGCAATCCATCAGGGTCAAAAGAATCAAAATCATCTATATTATGCAGCCTTAGGACCGACACAGCTGGCCGGTCACTTAAGCAACCCACTAACTAGTTGAATTAAAAAAAACTGGTAGTTTTGTACATCCCGGATGAGGTCAGAAAAATTGGCTGCAGAGGAGAAAAGACTGACAGATGCAGAAGTGTGTGTGTTACAATCAGACCCACAGACGGAGGAAGAAATGAAGAAGTGAATGAGTGTAAAGTTGGACCGGGATCAGAGAAACCTAAAGATGAGTGAGAGGAGAGTTCTGGCAGAAATAAAAGACATCAAAGATCTTACCTTCTCCTGCCAGTGCAGTATCCCGATGATGACGAGAATAAATACGCACACGCCAATCAGCGCTATTGCAGTCAATAAGACGATATTACTGGGTGTTAAGTAAAGCTTTGCACTCCAACTGCACAGATACAAAAAAAGGAGAAAAGGAGAAAGAGAAGCAATTAAAAACTTTGGAAACATTTGCCACAGAGCCTCCAAGCAACATTTTAATGTTCTGTGAAAACATTATTCTGAAAACTGAGAACACACGTGAACACTGAGCAAACCTGCGCAAATAATCAAACGAGATGTGAAGTTTATAACACTGAAGAGAACTCTTATTAGCACAGCTAACCTTCATGTGGGCGCTTTAATATGATGACTCAAACCTGAGAAAGCTAAATATAATCAGTCCTGATGTGCTCACTGACAATCTGAAACATCAGGACATCAGAATGAGCCACTTTAGGAAGTAACAGACAGAGAGTAAGTGAGAGAGAGAGAGAGAGAGAGCTCGAACCCTCTCCATGTACTGGAGGGAACAGAACGAGTTGTACTCTATTAATCATTATAAATAGTTTGAAAGCAAAAAGGCAGCTGAGGAAGCAGAATGTATGGAGTCTGTGGGGAATTGTGGGAAATCAAGTGAGCCGCTCAAATATTTATGATAAAGATTGGCGGACAGCTTCATTAAGATACATTTTGTCTGTGCTGGTAAACACATTAAATATTTATGCACGGGGAAACTCCTTCTTACAGTCCTGATTAACTCTAGTGATGGATGCTGTGCTGGTGTGAAACTGCTTTTAATTACATTAACAGGTTTATCATTGTTTGCTTGTTGCCGGGGATTTGGACCTCTGGTGCTTGGTAGATATGGATAATAAATGAGGGAACTCTTTGTACAGTGTATATATGCAAAACCATAAATAATGTTTGTAGCAGAGATCTGATAGTGGAATCAGTGTGTGTGTGTGTCTGTGGGTACCTGCGAGGGTCATTCTGTGGGTATGGTATAACAATAAGCTGAGAGTTGGGAATGATAGCAGTCCACTCTTGTTTTCTTATGTCCTGAAAAAGGGAAACGAGTGATAAATGAGCCACACACACACAGAGAGACAGAGAGTGAAAGAGAATTATATTACATTCAGTGTTATGGATATTACAGCACATTCAATGTCTGCAGCTACGCTTTGGCAAATATGTACCAGAACTGATCTGCTGTCTCTCTGGAAGACCAAGGATTTTCAGATTGTATTATTGCATAACTGGACAGTATTGAACCCAGTCTTAGAGGAGGAGAGGGCATGTGTAATACACACCCATCTAAAGCGATAGCCGAATACGTAATGACTGATACACTATTTCAACATTCCTAGTCATCCTGTTACACCTACATGAACAACTTCTGCTAGCCAGAGGGAGGGTGGGGCTTCAGGTCTAGCTGTTGCTCAGACATGAACAGGAAGTCAAATTTTGTTCTATTACTCAGCCAATCAAGAACGGATGAATTGAGTCCAACTGGAGAATTCAGCATCACTCAGTGTAATTCAGCATCACTCAGTGTAATTCAGCATCACTCAGTGTAATTCAGCATCCACACAAGTGCAGATGGGATAGTGGAGCAGCCATTAAATGGTGATTGTTACACAAAAATAGTTTTTAAAACATCTTTAATATTCAACTGTAGTGGTTTGGTTACCCCAGCTACCCTGTACCAACTTAATCAAATCCATTAAACCGTTACCCTGGGTGATTCCAAGTATGATGTCTACTTCAAATGATCTATCTAATGCAGCAGAATCGTACAGCTAATCTGTAAAATATTTATTCTGCTTTGTTTACTYCCAGAAAATTASAGCCTAACAAAACTAAAGAACCGGAATGGCACAAAACAGCGAGCAAATGAAAACATCTTCCTCGTTCGTCATAAGTGTACCACTTGGAGAAAATGGCATAATTTTTAGAGCATCCTGCTGATAATAAGCCTCCAAACATGAAGCAGCATCAATAGTTGTCTATTTCCCCAGCTGTTTCTGGAGAAGTTCATTAGAGGAGAAGTCGTCTCTGGGAGTTTTAATGCATTATGAAGACACAGCCTCTATCAATTACAAAGGTAATTTTCCTTCTTTTACTTGTTTCTCGACAGCAATTAGTAGAAAACATTAAATCCATCTTTCGGAGGGACTCCTCCAGCAGTACAGATTTTAATTTCCGTAATGCTACATTAGTGTGTGCGGGTGCAACTAAAGGAGCAAGTGGGGTCTTGACTGGCTCCACCACGGCTATTTTAAGTATAAGTCTTTAGTGAGTGTGGATGAGTCTTGCAAATGAAATGAATGGGGTGGGTTTTTGGTCTTCCTGTCAGGAATTAAGCCTCTGCCTACTGCTGAGGTCAACTGTGGGCCCAGCCGGAAAAAGGAAGATCTGTCACAGTCAGAGACCCTCAACTGCTGCTCTGAGCATAAGAGAGGGAAAGCAGCTCAAGGCCCACACATTTAAGGGTTAAGTTAAGCAAGAGAACTTTGCCTTACGATTATACAGTGAAGAGAAACTGATGGGGCATTTTAAAATTTTGAGTAAAGATCTTGCAAATTTAATGATAAAATGGAACACAATGTGCAATTTAAATCTATAACCTTCTAACTTTATTTCTGATAGAGTTCGAGAAAATGTGTGTGTAAAGAAAACAATGATTTCCTTGCTCATATTGATGTAAAGCAACTTGTTTTAATAGTCACACTATGAGATTTGATAGTGCTAGTGTGCATCACTCTACCTGAGCAATGCGTTTGGTTGTAGTGAGGCACTTAGAGATAAGAGATATAACAGTGATGGAAAAGACTGAACAGTGTTTACATCTCCACATGAGTTCAGAGCCCAAGCCCAAACAATCATCTGTGTCACATAGTCTCTGTTAGAAAACGCTTTGACAAAATCTTCTGTGCACATTCCTTTCTGTATCTGTAGTACACAAAAAAACAACACGACAAACTGATGTACGTGAGCATGGCTCATGCATAAGGTTTGTGAATATGTGTATAAATGTACATGTATTTATGCACGGGTATGTCTTGGTAAATCAAATCTGCAATTCTAATCAGCGTCTGATAAAGACCTCTGTTTAGCTGACAGCTGAGGAAGTCTCTATCTTACATTTAAATGAGCAGCACTGGAGGAATTTTAGAGGAAGTGCCAGAAAG
>JAZGTJ010016957.1:0-12343 GCA_036877575.1 Botia almorhae
AGCTGATGGGCGGGATGGAGAAGTCTATGTAGAGTCTATTTTTTCATATGGGGGCAAAACCATGAGAGAAACAAGGAGCGGAGAGCATTCAAAGCCAGCCTCCGCTGAGACAAAGTCAAAAGGCAAACATCTCTGAGGAATTAGCACAGCGGTTTGCCTAGCCAAAGCCAATGCCCTACAGTAACATAAATGATTTGGTTTGGACCTTCATCTTCAGAAAAGGACCATTATAGCCTGTGTCATTACTACTACAGAAGTCATCAAACGCACAATCATCAAACAGGAAATTACCTCGCAATTACCCAGTGTCATTATGTTTGGTATTTATTTGATCTGAGTAAGGAGAGAGCCAGAAATGGGCTCACAAACAACCGTCACAAGCAGACAAAACAATGAGAAATGTTATGAGGCTTTGAGGGAAGGATCGAAGTAAATCTAGAGAAACACCTGCTGGAAACAAGACACAAGGAAGCAGCGTTTACAAGATGAGTAATGACACTCTAGCATAACTTCTATCTTTGATGCCCCTTAAAAAACCAAGGCCAGCACATAATTGTGGCCTTCTGAGGTTTCAGCCTGATGTTTCTACAATAGTTGTGATAACAGATGTTAGTGGTAAAACATGAAGGATGTTACAGATCCTTTGGGTCTTCTTTTGTTTCAGTAGAACTGACAGTAGAAAGAAAATGTTATGATTCGAAGAACATGCAAATGTCATTCCATTCCCTCAAGCCAAGTTCCATAAGTGGACTATCTAAAAACTCTTCCTGTTTGGCATATAGATTTAGTGGCAATAAAAAGCCACCCTTTAAAAGAGCCTTTAAATGATTAAAGAAAAAGTGTTTCCCTTGAGGATTTACCAGAGAAAATCACTTCAGTACCATAAAGGGATGCACACAGTAAATATGTTGCAGTGTGGAGTCTATATTTGATTACTCCCACCTAGACAGTCAGCACTTCTAAATCGACTGCAGTGTTTTTATGAAAGGTCTAAAAATTAAACATCTCTTCCAATTCAATTGCAAAAATCCCCCAGTTTCTCAACTTTTCCCTCCTTTTTTCTGTTTTGTCTGCATTTTATTGTTTATTCCATGGCAAAAAAACTACCTCATAAAAACTAGCCAACATTTTCTGAGGTGTATATGTGGGAAAATATGTTGGAAATAGTTATTATGAGGCGTGTTTGCTATTGCTTTGCAACCGTCATTTAATTTCCCAAATGTTCTGTGTCACATTAACATGCCCTTCTGCTGGTAAACAAACGGATCTGTAATGTCTGTTGTGCAAATATATGTGTGTTTAATGAATCTTTTTCACTCCCTAAATTAGCTTTTCCATTTACACATTTATTTATTTATATATACACATGTAAACATGGAATCCAGGCAATCTCAGAATCTGTGTGTGGGTTTATTTTTCATAAATGTGTTGTGTACTATTGTGCGAATGTCAGTTTGTGTTTCCATTGATGAGAAACCCCATCACCCAGGTCCAAAGACCCACCAATTCGCTGTCCACTGAGAAACCAGGAAGCAACAACCCTCTCAAGATCAATGAGCGTGGCGGCAGCAGGAGAAGGAGGGGCCAGAGCTGCCCAATGACAGCCAGGCCTCAGGGAGAAGCAACTGACGCAAACCAGGAAGCCACCTGAAGTGACTGAGGTCAGATAAATGCAGCAGCAGTGGCCGCGGAAGAACAGGTGCTTCCTCCAAACTTGTTCCCTTCTTCAGCCATATCAGGTCCTGCTTTTCCCAGCAACACCCCCCCTCACTCTCCTATGTGTGTGTGTTGGTGTGTATGACTAGAGCAGTTAAAGGAACAGCATCCTCGGGCGGGGCAAGACAAGGACAGTGCACGCACACCGGCCAGGAAATGCCGCGCTGCCCCGGCTGTTTTTGTTTTTATTCATCCCCTTCTGTTTCCACATACAGCAGGTAAACACACATTTACTTTCAGAAAAAACAAACCCCTGTCAGGACTCCTTTTCAAGGGCCTAAGGCATCTGCTTGTACTTTGTAAATATAGACACTTGTCAGAAGTCCCGCAGCGGTTAATCAGAGGAATTTGATGAATGAAGCCCATTGCCTCAAGGCATTCTGGGAATTCTGAGTTAAGTCAAGTCAAAGACTATGCAACCCATATACACCATATATTTATACTCAATATATATACATGTATTGGAATGAGTCGAAAACTGGAAAAGCGCAGTGTGCTGTCCATACGTGCTGAACGCATCACAGAATAAAACAATAGGATGATGAGAGGGGAGGATTGGGGGTTTCTGAGTCACATCGCAGGGGGAGGCACGTATGCAGCCCCCTTTATACACACATTTGGAACTCGTTAAACTTCTGACCTGAGAACAGCGCTGCTGAAGACAGACCACCACCGCTGATTTTAGCCTTATAGATGAGACATTTTCCTGAGCTCACAGCATAACCAGCGCTCATGTGAGTGGGAATACCGCACGTCCTTGATTGGATCCGCAGAGCCCTCCACCTCCAGCCCCCACTCTTAATCAGCACTAGAATACCAGCAAGTCATGTTTCTAAGATTATTACCCAGACACCTGATGGATCACAACCCTGATAACAAAAGAAAGCTTTTTTTAATGAGTACCAATAAAGTTGGTTCTGTGTTTCATTAGTGGGAAGGAAGAACATGGATGGCCAGATGAAATAAAAATACAGCCATACATCACACTAGTGGCATGTCGGTCTGGAATTGTTTTTTTTATTACAATTTAAAGGTTTTCCTTACATCAACAACAAGTACCTTATCTTACCTACTATAATACTATAATGTACTATAATATACTATAATATCCTAGTTTGCATCTTACCATACTATTTATTAAAAGTCACATCAAAGCATTTTTTAAATTTCGTCAAACATAATTAGTAAGTAAATATTAAAATGTATTTAATATAAAATATAAAATATGTTGAATAAAATATACCATTCAAAAATCAATAAAATGTCAAAATACATGTTAAATAAAAATATTTTATTTGTTTCTTCTGTTGTTTGGCTATGATTATTAATGGGCACCATTTTTATATTTACGCTGCAGGTGTTATGAAGATGAACAGTGAAACAGAGGCACAGCCTCCATCTGTAACTCACTGTTGGACAGTGTTAGTTTATAAACATGAGCGATTTACTCACTGTCATATTTTATAATATTTATTTTGATACTGTTGATTTCAGTACATTCTCATTTTCATTTTAATGATAAAATCACAGACACATATAACTAGGTTACATCTCTGAAATCTTCCCAGGTGATAATATTGATTAGATTTTACCTAAGCAACAATTAAAAACACAGAGTGACAGAAAGCAGAAATGAAGCAGATGCACAGGAACAGCAACCGTTTGTCATGATAAGGATTTTTCATTGTTTTTGCAACAAGACAGCTGGAGTGAAACAAAAACTAGCCAGCAGCCGACCAGCTTCGTTGTTTCATGGTGATATAGTGCCCGTTTAGTCTTTGTTGTGCGGGTGTCAGTTGGCGGCTGTTGGAGGGGGTGTATGAGCGGTGTTGCCCCTTTGTTTGTTTTCAATGCCTCATAAACAGTCTGCATAAACCGATAGAAAAAGGCCCGCTTCCCTTTTGCTCTCTGTGTGGTTGATTCCTCGTTTACACTCCTTGGACCCTACAACTATGGGATTGTTTTGAGCTGTCCAGCGAGGAAGGAAGCCAGTGTGAGAAAGTGGCTGTTTTTTTGGAGTGGACAGGATTTGGCCTCATCGCGCGCGGTTCCTCTTTTCGCCGGCTGAAACAATGCAGTGGCGTCACACCCCTCGACTGGTGCTCGGTGTTTCACATGGAAAAATGTTCCCAGAATTCCGCTCCCAGGCTAAGAGGTAAGGCTGGGAATGGAAGGAGAGCATACGAGCGGAGGAAATAAAGAGCGATAGAGGCACAGGAATAAAGAGAGAGAGAGTGAGATGTATGAGTGTAATGTTGATCAGAATTGACCTGTGGTCACATGTCACTGTGAGTCTATGTATCCATGGAAATGCTCTTCTCAGCCGGAGACTGTGGGAAAGGTACTTGACTTCCAGGTTGTATGCAGATAAGCAATTAAACAACACCCTAATCATCTCTGAGGACCTGCAATGGCTCCTACAGCTCCACTAAACACAAAGTGCCTTTCGCTCCTTCCCTCATCAAACAATAACAAAATCAGACTCGTTTTCCTGCGCCATTGGCACGCAAATATAATTTCTAATAAGGGGAAATAAAGTGGGACCTGGTATGGCTGAGCACGCCTGCAACTGCTTAATGAGAAGCAAATGAGGCTGTGAGCCCGACCTTGAACTCCTCTGACAGCCAGCCTACAGCTCACATCCTCGCCAGTGCTGCACACCACAGCCAAGCCTCTCCGTGTTCGCACCAGTGCAGCAAGGAACCGGGACATAATGAAATCATACAGCCATCTGCCCAGGATCTGTCCCAATACTGCTGCAGCTTAATAAGGCACCAAAGGAATATTGGATTTATGATTGATCAAAGTGGAGGGTGATGTGACAGTCCTAAAAACGTTGAGTGATCTAACAGAAACGGGCTGAAAATAAAAGACATTTAGAGAAAGTAAAAAGAATTCCTCCTTATTCAAACTCAAATCCCAAATCACATTTATTAAGAAACATTTCTTAAAGCTGACAACCCAGCTAACAATTTTAGGTTGTAAGAAAGTTTTCCTTTCCATTTTTGATATATAACTTTAAAAAAACGTTCAACTAATGTTACTGATACTGAGAAAGAGAAGAGCTCATGAGACCAAACACATCAATGCTGAAATGTGTGAATCACAGTACGGGACCCGTGCCAGATTGCCCGGGTATATGCATCATTAACACAGCCCCAAACGCGCCCTTCTGTACCTTCACACAGGCAGCCAAAAGCACCATGTGTTTTCTGTGTTTGTAGGGGCTCTCGTGTATGGGGGTATGTAGGTGTTTTGAAACTGCATCGCTCAAATTCAGTGTCGTGGGGCAGGAAAGCGAGATCGGTTCTCTGTGGGTCTACAGTTACTACCGTTTTTTCCTACTGTAATTTGTTAGGTATGAGACCCACCAGCATCACGCTGTGAAACCAAACACCGTCATACCGTATAGACAGCGGTAATGGGGTAGGCAGCAGGCGAAGAGGGTGAGAAGCACGGAAGATCGCGGCTGGTGCTCGGCACACAATAAAAGACAGCAGAATAGACCTCGTGTGAGGGCTGAAAATAATCGTCACGCAGATGTTCCTGTGCACAACCTCCTGTGTTAGCAACAGGACTCGAGCTGAATGGTTGACATGTAAGGATGTGAAACTTCTCAAAAAACATAACACAGTTAAAACACCAGGAAGCAGCATTAGGAGATGGGGGGGGGGTCTGGGTAGGAGGTGGAATGAGGGAGTAGATAGGAATTGTGAAGCAGTAGAGGAAGCTGACTCAAAGTTGCAGGGAAACATATCAAGGGGGGTTTGATATACAGGTGACATCAACGAAGCCCCCCATAAAATCCATAAAATAAAGCTTTAAATTTGATTAAAAACCTTTAGCTCCTAAGCGCTTTAGATGTACACTTGGCTGTCATACTAATGTAATGATAAAAAGCACAAGTGCTGATAGAAGTTGCTCTCAGATTAAACGAAGGCCACCTTTGCTTATTCAGTGAAAATATACAAGTATCCTAACTAACATGATTGTGAACTTCTTTTAGGGAATTCCAGCAATTCCAGAAATAGAAGATGAATCATGATGGTGCAATAAGGCCACTTAACATACTAAACCATAAACATACTCTGGAGGTCCAGATCAGGTTATAGAATGTAGACACACATCTGGCAGATTTGTATGTGTGGGAGAGCGTATGTATGTGTGTTGGAGTGAATACCTTCCCATGAAATTATCCGTGCCTTGTGCAATATTTTCACAGATTTTGATATGCATTCCTTAAGTAAAAGAGACAACAGCCACAAACCCTAATGATTAAAAGCAATTCTCTGTTTAATGGCTAATAGAGCATTTAATGGCTCTATGGAGCTCTAATGATATGATGACTGATTCTAATCATAACTGTTTATGATTAAATAATGTTTTCATTGTAAGATAATGTAACAATGATTAAATAACTAATAGCTATTAAATATGATAAATTGTAAACCAAAGAAAAACATGCAGCGTGCTTTGCCAGTTTATCAAACCATTCAATTATAATTCAACGCAAAATAGCTCATAGCATGTTCTATGCTGATTGGAGGGGATATTCTGTGGAATTTGGACCTGTTGGTAGCTCAAAGCTTTGTCAGTTTTTTTGGGGGGTGGGGGTAAAACCGTGTGAATGATGGACATTCCAGTGTTAATGAGTTCTGTGCACATGTTTCCTTATGGAACTGCTCATGACCTACACAGTGCGGTATTCTCTGATACACACAGGTTGCTTCGTTACGTGTTAAAATCAGGAAGAGCATCAGACAGTGACCCCTATGAGTGGTTACCTTGAATACAGCCATAAACAATAAAGTGATGTCAAAGAAGATCCCTCAGCCAGGAAGGCCACGGTAAACAGGATGTTTCTCACCAGAAAGCTGCATCCCATATTTGAAAGAAATCACAAGGCAGTAAAGCTGTAAAACATGAAGGATTCATTTACCCATAAATCATACCCATAAATGTGTAGGAATAATTCTTTTGAATCAGCCAATAGGAATAAAACAAATCACAGATGAGTTATTTTTATTATCTCAATTATTTCTTCTTGACAGCAATGAGATTAAATGGAGAGCAGATTGAGACTTCGGCATAAGTCTCCTGTGTCTCAGATATTTCTCCTGGAAAAGACCCAAGCTGGTAGGAAATGGTGACTGTAAATACAATTTACATTTTAATCCAGTCTTTTCCTCAAACAAAACTATATAACTTCAGAGGATTGCATTATAGCACATAATTCTTATAAACTAGCACCATTTATAAAGTTTGAAAGTATCAGTACCCTTTTATTGTATGGAGTAATGAGTACATTATTTTAGATTTAAAATGTGTTTTCTGGAGGAAAGACAAACAGTTTTGGAATGACATGAGGGTGAGTAAATGAGCACAAAATTTAAATTTTTGAGTGATTCCTATAAATATTTAAAGAGTACGTTGTACACAAATGATGCTGGGAGTAACTGTCATCAATTAATCTATTGTTTTGATTTCATTTTAGCCAGTTTAGATCACGCGCATACAATGTAATTGTTGGCTCAAACCGTACCATCATTTTTTGCCCAAACTCCCGGACTCATTATAAACAGTGAAGTCAGCTGTCTCCAAACATTATTAGTAAGATCTGGTGATTTTTCAACATATTTGCTCATTTTATTAGACCTCCTTCTCTCGCTTCCTGTAGTTCTATAGCCTTATATGTACAGCAATCCACATCACAGTATATATAAGAGGAATAAAATAAGACACTAAGCCGTCTCTGACCAAACCACTTACAGGCACTGCTTTCAGATCTGCGCATACATGCGTACACGCGTTCATCTCACACTCGCACAGTCAGCGCAGACAAACACAATGACACACACAGCTGTCTGCAGACCGCAGATAAGAGAAGCAAGCTGTGAGGAGATGAGAACATTAGAGGATGGGGGAGAAGGAGGTGGGCCTGCAGGATGAGAACGGTCAGCTGTGAGGGGGCAGAAAGGTCCTAATAAACACACTGTATTGAAAACATCTATAAGGGGATGACTCCACACAAAACTATTGTGGCCAATTAAATTCCCCCTTTATGAATCAGCTAATGACTAAGAAAGTACAATTTTTCCTATTGTTTTCACTTTAGCGAGTTGTATATCCTGCCAGGACTCGCAATCCTACTGTAATTTGTGTAATACTGTAGATAGATTATTAAGATATAATACGCCTGCAACAATAGTGTTGATAAACGAAATCATTCCCAGGCAATCCTTGAACACAGGCCCTGTCAAAAACACTAGAGAGTCAGTATAGACGGAACACCCCTTTCATTTCCCTAATGAGGCCACAATAGGAAAGAGGCAAGGCCTTCTCAGCATTGTGTTCCTTGAGCGGTTCTCTTGAGTGGGACATTGCAACCCCAATATGTACACACAGGATGTCGGACGAGCGACAGAAAGGTAGAGCGGAGAGAGCAGGTCAGGTGATTCTGAGACTAGTACAGTCAGGAGCATCTGTGTATGAAAGTACGGCTCTATAAACACAAGAGCAATACACTCGCCGGGGTTATTAAATGCTTTACATCCTGAGAGTGTTTTTATAAGACAGACACTATAGCTGCTCATGAGAACTGGCCGCAGACCTTGAGGGTGATCTTTGGTTCCCAGCAGAGACAGGTGCAGGTTTGAGATGGACTGGAGAAAGTACAGTGGGATCTCATCACAAAAGCAACTGAGAAACATAAACACAGATAATTAATGATATCAACGTTTCTAAACCGGTCTAGCCCCACAGACCCATCAGATCAACTTCATAAACCCATATGACAAAGGTTTTGCTATTATTATTGAAACATTATTTGATTATTACACTATTATTATGCATATTTTAGCATTATCATTAATACGATTAAAGTTATTAGTCAAAGAGAAAACAATATATGTGGTCAGTGGAAAATAAAAAGTACCACATATATTAGACAATAAGCACCATTCAGACAAATTTATTGTCACATTATTTTGTTTTCTTTCCCTATTACAATGTATGAGATTAATTATGATCATAAAATCTATTATGTTTTCTGCTTTGTGAGTTTACTAAAGCAAAAGTATTTTTTCCAAGTGCCTCCCACAACCTATTTACTGTAAGTACGTCTGGTTGGAAATCACTAAACTTGATTGCCAATCTCTGAGTTGGTAACAGTATAATCTACAGTGCATATAGCATAGAATAGCATGTGTGACTCAGGGATCGTACATAATTGTGATTTACTGTGGGTACATTCAGCTCACCTCACTCCCACCTCAGTTCTGAATCCCACCCTCGCCCATATACTTCCCCTCATCCATTAATATTTCCTCCCCCACCCACTGATGCATCATCAGGTCAATAAAGGCGGAATCATGAATCATGAAAACGCTAAATGTTGAGCTGATATCTGTAAACATAACTGTACAATAGATAGAACTGTTTTACTATGACTCACACAAAAAGGCTTTTTTTAACTATGAAGTCATCATCAACGGCTTTTGTCTTTGGTCCAAACTGAGAAGTTCCGGTTAGAACATGATCTTTCCTGTTCTTTTAATGACATCACACCTTACTGTGTGAACTTTTGAGAGGACTTCAAGAAAAAGTACATAACTGGTCTGTTTAAAAACGTTTTGGAATGATCATGTCTAGGCAATCAATTAGTCAATAAAATTACTTTTAGGACGAAATAAAAGGTTTAGGGTTTGATCATGTTAACTTATAGAGCACCACATTATAGTTATGGCATTTTGAAGTTATCACATACTCACGTGATTCATACATAATGCAGATTACATGCGCACAACAGTGGTTCAGTCCAAACACAGAACATATGTGGGGAATTTGGTAGACGTTCCTGAGTAAATCTGTAACATAAGTATGACAGCAAGATTGCAGAGATTCAGGACTACAACTTGTGTGGATTTACAATCATCAATTTTCATAACTAGAGTGATATATTGATGGATATGAGACCAGAGATAAAGAAAGCATTTTTGTTTTATTTGTATTACTTTTCTTAAATCATTTTGAAAGGTGTGAAAGATTACTTTTAGAAACATCTGTGGTACTGATTTCATGTAATCCAGGAAAAATTGTGAATTTATGTACCGGTAAATATAAAATATTATGAGTGGGTAAAGATTCTGCCCCAATCTACCCCCCTACTTCCTCTGCTGGTTGTTTGTACCACTTCATGAAATTCACCTCACATAAATATTTACATTGTAAACATTAATCAATGTGCCCCTATCTCTGGCCGTGCTTCCAGACAAACAGCTGGCTGAAGTGAAGATTGGTTATCTCTCCAGACACACAACCAAGTCTGCAAATGAAACATTTTCCTCAATCTGACAAGGTAACAGACCGTATCTCGAACCTCTCACAGATAATAGTGGAGCGTGCCGTGTCTGCCATCCAGAGCAGACGCTACAGATTTACAAGCAGTGATCGTCTACCTGCTTGTTTTACATGTTAACAACCATTGCGATCCAGCTTCTGGAACTGCCAGAGAAAATATGGATTACATATCTGGCGTATAAAAACCTCGAGAGCCCAAAGAATCACAAAAACCTTCTGTAAGATTAATGATGTCTTACGGTGAGAAATAATACAAAATCCACTTCACTTTACATGCCTGTGTTTTTCTTGATTTCCAACTGCGGTTTGGCCGAGTAACTTTTGGTGCAGTTTTCAAGCTGAACTTGGGCTGGTCTGTTTGCTGGAAAACTGCAGACTCTGGAGAGGTTGCTGTTGCTCTGTAAACACGAAGGACTAGCTTGCGGCTTGGACTGTTGGTGAAGCAGCACTACTTTGTTTTTATATCAACAGTGAGCTATAGGTGCTTACGCTGTCTCTAAACATCCACACCGCTGGTATATGCTGCTGTGTAATGAAGACCTCAGTTAAGTCATACACATGTCTCACCTTTTCTACGACTGTTGGTGTTACCTAGTGACCTGAAACTGTGACAATGTTGACCTTGGAAAATGATTACTAAGACCCATGATGTTCCAAAATCAACAAATTCTAAAGTGTAAAATTCTCCAATTATGAGAATCTACAATTCCGATTATAATTCTTTGACAATATTTCATGAAAATATTTCACAAGCAGGAAATGGTTTCTAAAAAAATATAATCAATTTGGCCTCACTGGCATTACATACATGCCAACTCGGCACTGGTGTAGCACATTTGTTGTATGACTACAGCTTGATTCTTGGCACCCATAAAATTACGCACAAAATTGGAAAAATCTACTTATTAACAAGAAGTGGATTTTGTACTGCGAAGCAGGAAAAATTTGGGGGCCCAAACTGCATGAATGTAGGTCAGTTTAAGTTAGAAATGAAAGAGAAATATCAGGACAAAATTTTGCTTCAGGCTACAAGCTAATGCCACTTCTAGGTATGCCAGTTAACTTGTCATTTAGCAAAGCAATTTACACTTCTCAGTTTGAAGATACTCGAGTAAGCTTGGATTATGAGCTCTGCCTGAAGGCAGATGATGGCAGGTTCCTCAGCCCTGGATGAGTTGAGCCCATAAGGTTAAATGTTCAAAGATTCCTCCTAATCTATAAAAGGAAATGTTGTTGTGAAATGGTTTTTAAATGCATCAAGAAATATCACTGTTTATTATAACAGTAAAACTTGAACTGTGCTGATACAATCACTTTTTCCAGATGAGAAATAATTCTGTGTGCTAATCGAACCAGCTCGGTTACATTTTACATATTACATTTAATCACAAAATTGAAGTCACAGTAAGTAAATAAGTAATTAAATATGCGTGTTTTATTCAGATTACTGTAATAGATGCACAATGTATTTCAATAAAAACCCTTTTCTATGTTTTATAAACATTAGACATTACATATTATATATTCAATATATTTATATTATAATTCACAAAAACAATAATATCTCACAATAGCAACAATGTCTTTTTGTAATGTCCTATTAGCTTTTAACAAAACTCTTTGTAAAGGAAAAAAGAGAAGAATTTGAGAAATCGAAGGAGGTTTAAATTTAATGTGGTTTAAATTAAACCACAATGTTAGTTCATGAAAACCCATACGAAGACACAAAATCTGTGGCTGTTATTGTAGTTATTAATAGTCCATGACAGTCAAAACAGTTCATTACTTGCAGAATTAATGCCCAACAGGAAAATGTGTATGTCATTTGAGTTCTGTTTGAGGATTTCTAGGGCTATCGTAAAGTTAACCAAGCGGATTGACCTGAGGTCGTCCTGCTTTCAATATGTGGTGCTTCTGGTTCTGCTATGTATTGTATGTTCTCCCTTCTTTAAAACTAATTCACAGATCTCATCTTGTATTCAGCTTTTGCAGCTCAGACTTATCTTGAGTGCAGCACATATCTTTGTATTTACAACCACACTGTTCTCATCTAGATTTATTTTAGCTGTCCACATCAGATGGCTAAAAATATTTTCAACTATAGAAACTGCCATTCTGAACAAGATTTTGTTTATATTTATTAAGGTTTTAACTTAACTAGAGACTTACTAAATTAGTTCTTGTAGCTGCTTGAGCAAATATAACAATAATAATGCCAAGGTCACAGGTTCAAAGCCCAAGGATACAAACTTTAGATACAAGTACCTTT
>JAZGTJ010016959.1:0-12341 GCA_036877575.1 Botia almorhae
GTCTGTGATGTTTAGTGTTTGTCTCATGTAGCACCTTGTTTCTGGAGGAACGTTGTCTCGTTTCACTGTGTACTTGTATATGGTTGAAATGACAATAAACTCTACTTGTAACTTGTAACTTGTATAACTCATCAAAATCAACTCCGTTCCTATCTAAAACAGTTACAAATTGCAGCCTTAACGTGCCAGAAAACTGGCCCTCCTGGTCGAGCCTGGCTTCTCCCAAGGTTTTTTTCTCCATCTATACATCGTTGGAGTTTTGGTTCCTTGCCACTGTCGCCCTGTTGGCTTGCTTGCTGGGAGACTGCTGATGTCTAACTTAGCCTAGGGCTTTGTAAATTGTAAACGTCTAATATTTTATTGTATATACTTTACGTATGTATGTATGCTTCTTTTGCATGTTATGTAGTTCACGGTACTATTGCAAATCCCTTATACCTCTGTTCCATAAGATGTTGTCTATTATCTGCCATCCCTATGTAAACTGGAACGCATATCTTGCTTAACAATTTTGTGGTTTTATCCAGTCAACCCTTTATTCATAAACGTACTATAAACCTAGTATACCTAATTAGCCTTTTACATCCCACACATATTATTTGCAATAATACCATTAACATGTCTGACGTTTGTTTTATGTTTTATTATAATTATTCTTTTTTATTTTATTTTAATGTAAAGCTGCTTTGAAGCAATGTAACATTGTAGAAAGCGCTATATACATAAAATTGAATTGAATACGAATAAGTCTTACTCATTAGCATTTCCATTCCAAGTTGTGAATTAAATTTATAAAAAAAAATGGAATAACAAAAAGTCACTTCCAGGAAAACTGGCGCAAACAATCAATAGAAAGGATACTTAATGGCTCAGTTCAATACAATAAATGACTTAAGGTTTAAAGCACAGTTAAAATTATGTGAACGTTTGCTACAGTTACGCCTGATTTCTGGGAGCAACAGTGAACAAACAAACAAACAAACTAGGAGAAAAATAGGAGGAAAGTACTGGCTTTAGAATTTTAGAATGACAAGAACGAGTCTGAGTTATTTAGTTTTCTGATACATGTTTAAACATGTTTTCCATAACTGTTTTTGTGCATGTCTTTTTATGGAATAATATTTATCCACCTCAAGCGTGCAATAAATTTTATATGCATATAAATGTGTGTGCGTGCTGATTGAGGGAAATATGATCCTAAAGCTATCAGAGATGATTTTTTTTACCAGGCAAGGAGCTCATGCCCAGGAGAAAGACTGCAGACACTCCCAACAGTCCAGAAAATGACTGGAAACTCTCACAGGAGTACAGTTATAATTTACCATTGTATTTCTGATGCACGTACAAATGAAGAGATGGAACTATGAAACTTGTAACAGAAGCAACATGAAATCTCCATGTTAAGGTGACAGAACCATGTTTATCTCATTAATAAAGATAAAAAGATGATTAACGTATCAGTGAGAGATTGCAGAGCAGACTAGTATTACTTACCCATTCTCTGGTTAGATAGGGATTGTGTTTGACTGTTAACTTGACAGAATCTCCCAATTTGTACACGAAACACTTGCAAAAACACTACGACACAATAACCTAACACTCTGAAACAACAGAAAATTAAAACCAAGTACACACAGAACCAGCCGACATCCCTTAATCCTTTATTTCTTTTATATAAAGCTAATAATGATATCTACATGGGCAACTACATAACTAAATATTTTGTTCTGCCACATAATATCTGGACCACAATGTGCATGTGAGTGTGTGCATCAACAAAACAAAGTGTGAAAATCTGTGTGTGTTTATTTACAGGGTGGGACACTGGCATGCCCAAGCAGCACACACACACACACACAGATATGGAGTGCTCCAACTCTCTGCTGTGTGTTTGTGTTGTTATATAAGAACAGACAGTATTTACTACTCATACCTGCAGAGACAGCAGAGTCTGAATCACTGCCAGAGCTGATATAGCTCTCTCTCTTTTTCTCTCTAATAATCTCATACACAAATAAACATACACAGTCTGTGCAGTGAATGTTGACATCACAACATGACAAAAGCGCTGGAAACTTCAAATCTCTAGCCCGACGTCCCGGGGCTATTGTGTCATCCAGTCGGGCTACCAAAATGTATTTCCGCCCTGCCGTTGGGCTATTTTATAAGGAGGAAAAATATATTGCAATGCTTTTTACAAATTTGGTTGGGTAATTATGTTGTTTGTAATTTTCGGACATCGGGGAGCCGATAATAATATGGGGTACTGTTGTCAAAAATATCGATATTTCGATAAATATCGTTACTGAAATATATAAAACTGTACCAATACTCATTTCCTGAAGTATCGATACAGTAGCTGTGTTAACATGGACCCTAATAATCAGATCATAATAGGACTAGAAGCACAATCAGATTTTAAAAAAGTCACATGTAAACACATCACTAGCTGCGTTAACATGGACCCTAATAATCTGATCGTAGTAGGACTAAAAGCACAATCCGATTAAAAAAGTTACATGTAAACACATCAATCAGACTGAGGGTGTACTCACACTAGGCATGGTTGCCGTGAACCGGGCCCGAGTACGTTTGTACCCCCTCCCCACTCCCCCTCTGGCCTGCACTCACATAGGGTTTCAGCATTCGTGCCGGAGCACGCTTACGAGCACGCCTACTTTATTATGGTGCGACGGTTTCGGGATAAACAGGAAGAGCGGTGCTCTCGCTGAACGCAATGGGGTCCATCGTTCTGTTTACTTTTTGGATAATTTTGAGTCGTTTGGTCCGCGGTGGTGCACAGCCCTCTCACAGCCTGTTGTTAAACAGATCTATCGCCTTTGTGGCACGAAAAGTTTTACCAAATCATTGCAAAACATGACGTCACGCGTCCTGTTCCGTGCTCTAGCACGGTTAGTGCTCACACTACATGCGAACTGCGCCCGAGTCCAACTGAACCGTGCTCTGGCTCACCTTCTCCAAGCGGGCCAGGGACGGCTAAACGAGCCGCGCCCGGGCACGGTTCGGAGCACTCACACTAGTTAAACGAACCGCGCTTTGGTGGTCAAACGCACTCGGGCATGGTTCAAATTGCCTAGTGTGAGTACACCCTGAATTGGCCAGATCCGATCAAAATTTCAATCGGATTGTAAGGGGTTGTTTCAACATTTTCTAATCTGATCGAGAGGACATGTAAACACTTAGTTGGATCGAAAATGAAACTAGAAAGCTCTGTGCATGTGCAATGATGTACAAATTACGTACTGTTTTCCCAATCCTCTTGTTGAGTACCTAATCTTTTCGAGGTAGAGACAAGACATTATTTTTCTAATCCATTGAATATGTGTAGGTGGAAGAGGATCCTTCCACTTTAGTAGAATGGCTCTATGTGCTAGTAAAGAGAAGGCAAGAATTTTACACCTTGGTGCTGGCAACCATATCTCCTCAGGAGTGACTCCAAACAGTGCCACAAGTGGTTCTGGCTCTAATCTATACTGAAGAACCACAGAAAGTCCAGAACATGTGGCTTAAAGTACCCTCAGCACACTGACATCTATTGCACAAGGAGCTAGTACCAGGAAACATTTGGGCTAACTTCACTTTGGATATATGAGCTCTGTGTACCACTTTAAACAGAATGAGAAAATGGCGGGCACACATAGATGATGAGTGGACCTGTTTAAGAACACAGTTCCATGTGTCACCCGAGAGTGGTCCACCAAGGTCTTCCTCCCAAGCTCTCCTAATGTTGTCTAAAGAGGAAGATGACTGATTTATCATTAAATTATAAATGGTGGAGATTGAGCCCTTAGCTAATATGTTACACGAGAGGTAACTATCCAAAGGGTTTTCAGGAGGCATCGCTGGAAAGTCTGCTAAAAATGACCTAACATAATCTCTTACTTGCAATACTTCAAAGAAATCAGATTTAGTAAGACCAAATTGTGATACTAATTGTTTAAAGGAAGCAAATAAATGGTCAATAAATAAATCTTTCAAGCATTTTATCCCCTTGTCAGACCAGTTACTAAATGACCCATCCTGCATTGAAGGCACGAAAAAGTGATTACGGGCAACGGGACTAAGAAGAGAAAGATCTTTAAAGTCCTCAGTGAGTGTTTTACCACTGGGCAGTCAGCAAAAGTATATGAGATTAGCTGTAATTTGGTTGCAAGAAGTGCTGGAAGGGAGATTTGCTTATGTGCATGTATTTCCATGTCCACCCAGGACGTTTTGTTTGGTAGGAGGTGATAATGCCACCAATATAGTATATTTCATATGTTAGCTGCCCCATAGTAGAACTTGAAATTAGGCAAGGACATACTACCATCTTGTCTAGACCTCTGAAGGTATACTTTACGTAAACAAGGGGCTAGAGTCCAAAGATTTAAAAAATGATAAAGGAATAAACAGAGGTAAACACTGAAAGAGAAAGAAATTTAGGAAGCACCACTATCTTAATGAAGTTAATGCGTCCAATGAGAGAAATCTTTAAAGGGGACCATTAAGAAAAATCTTTCTTAATTTCTTCAAGAAGCATACCGAAATTATGTTTGAAAAGATGATTATATTGGCGAGTGATACAGACATCAAGATAAGTGAATTTATTTTTACCATCTTCAATGATATGTTTATTACTTTATTAACCGGAAAGCATTCACTCTTCTGCAAATTGAGCTTGTAGCCAGAAAGCTGACCAAAATTCTCAAGCAAGGATAGAGCTGCAGGTAGAAGTCTGTGGGTTAGAAATAAAAAGCAATAAATCATCTGCATATAGAGTTACTTCATGCACCGCTTCACCACGTGTAATTCCAGTAATCTGTTGACATTTGCGTAGAGCAATTGCTAAAGGCTCGATAACAACGGCAAATAATAATGGGCTTAACGGACAACCCTGTCAGGTTCCACAATGTAAGTTTAAAAGTTGAGAAGATAGGCCATTGGTCAGAACTACAGCGGACAAAGCGTAATAATTTAATCCAAGACAGAACGACCGAATCCAAATTTTTCCAAAACTAAACAGAGGTATTCCCACCCTACCCTATCAAACACTTTCTCAGCATCCAAACAGACAACACATTCAGGGACGGACTGATGCTGAGAGTATTCCACATTAAGTAAACGACGAATATTAAAAAAAGACTGACGATTTTTTATAAACCCTGTTTGATTAGATGAAATTATGGTGGGGAGAACACTCAAGTCTTGAGGCAAGCACCCTAGCTAAAATTTTTCCGTCACAATTAAGCGAGGAAATGGGTCTATATGAAGCACAATCCAAAGGGTCCTTGTCTATTTTAAGCTATAAAAAGATACATGCTTGATTTAAAGTTGGGGGAAAAATACCAGTCTTAAAGGACTCAGAAAAAAAGAGTCGTCAGAAAAGGAGCAAGCTCTGCAGAGAATTTTTTATAAAAATCTGACAGAAAACCATCAGCTCCTGGGAATTTCCCAGATTGTAGGGAAACAATGGCAGCTGTCACCTTCTTCTGTGAAATTGGTTCTTCTAAAAGGTTACGGGCATCAGAAGATAAGATGGGGACATTTAATTGACCAAGAAAATGTTCAGTATCTTCCTGCAGAAAGGAGTCAGCGGTGTACAAAATGGAGTAAAAGTCTCTAAATCTTTCATTAATAATACTGTGATCAGTTGTGATCTCCCCGTTATCTAGACGAAGACCGCTTATAATTTGTTTTGCCTGGAACCCACGCAGCTGATTAGCCAATCATTTACCAGATTTCTCCCCGCTTTCATAAAAAACACTTCTGGTTCTTCTTGAAAAGGCCCTCTGTCTCATTGGTCGAAAGTAAATCAAGCTCAGACTTCAATTTATGATGGGTATTATACAGATCCAGTGTGGGAGACCTAGTATATTGTTCATCCAATTTGCATTGTTACATTAAAGATTTATATGATTGTTAAATATGTGCATCTTTTAAAATGATTACATTAGACGATTGGTAAATTATCACGGGCACTGCGATTTGTCCGGGAGATAGACCCTGCTGAATTTAAATCATGCTCATCCACTTCTTTTGAAAACCATGAAAGTGTCTGGCGAACTGAGAGAGAAATAGAGTAAACTTTATAATAGTTGTAGTTGTAGCTATAATAGTTGTTTATAATAATTGTAGTTAGATGGCGACGCAAAACTGGACGGTTAATGAAAGCACGATGTTGCTCAGTGTTTTAAATGTGAATTGTGCTTTGAAATAACGTAAAAAGAAGCAATGGCAATAGAGTGGCTGCTAATATGGTATGGGGGGGAAACGTGTATTTGTGTACTGTGAACATGTCAAAAGATCGAATCCGATTTTAAGCGTGTCATGTAAACAAGCACACCAACCCGATTACTTTATTCAGCATTCATGTAAACACTGTGCTCGGATTCATCAATCTGATTGATTTCAATCCGACTGAAACAAAAGGTGTCAACGTATACGCAGCTACTAATAGCAGAATAGCTTTGGCGCTTTCACTTTCTTCTCTCCATCGGTGAGTAGACACACAGCACACGTGACCGCAGCGCCTGTCTCGTCTCATTCGCTCTGGTTAAATAGTGTGTCACGGGTGAGGAATCACACGACACGATAGGCGGTGCAAAGATACCCCGGAGGGTGGATTTATTGACATAAAAGGGGTGTGTAGTGCGTGGGGGAAGCAGCCGGGCTGGCTGCTGGTGCAGGTGCTGGTGCGGCTCGTGCTCGGGGTTGCGTCCCTCCTGGCGACGGGAGTGTGCGGTGGCGCGGGCTCCTGTATCGGGCTTTCGGCCACTCGCTCTTCTCTGGGTGCGCGGGGGACACGCAACAAAACTCCGGCTGGCGGCACTTTCAAGCTGCGCTCTCCGATCCGGTCCTTCCTGCCTCCTCTCCATACGACTCTCCAACTCACCTCCCTTCTGGGCGGAAGGCGGCGGCGTCTTAACGCCGCGGGGTGACGCGTCGCAGCTGTGCCCGGTCTGCCCGTGATGAGCTCGGGCAGGTGCGGCGCGTCCGTTGCCAGGGCGACGCTGACTGCCCCGGTGCGCCTCGTCACAAGTGTTAGTAAGATGCGAGTGCGAGGACGCGACCGCCTTTGGTTGAGAAAGAACACAGCAGATGTGCTGTCTGCAACTATTTTAGATTTGAGGCAAATGAACACGAAAAGGCAAAAGACATAATTATGCCAATATGAAAGCGTTGCTACAAAGCAATGCTAACACCACTAATTTTGCAAAGCACCTGAAAAACAGACACCCGGACCTATGAAAAGAGTTTTGAGAGGTTGGTAACCTTACTTAATTTTAAAATTACTGAAGTATTAACCAAGATGGCCCAGTATTGCTGCTGATATAAGTGTCCTCGTGGTTCCAGTGAGGTTTGTTTTCACATGTGGTGCACCTTTGTGCATCAGTGTTTACTGTAGCGCTCTATTTATGTGCGTTCACACTGCCGCCGGCGAGAGCGTCAAAGTGGCCGGAAGTCATTCATTTTCAATGTGAGCCAGCGGCGAGAAGCGGCGCGGCGCGTTTTGGGCGTCGGGGAGAGTTGAAGTCAGGCCAACTTTATGGTAATGAGCTATGACGCGGCTCGGCGGCAACCAATCGGAATGAAGCAGTTCACCGCTTGAGAGGTTTCCAAAGAACGCAGTCCTGTAAACTTTGGTTCCGGCCACATTAGTTCCCAAGAAAAATGGAGAAGTTAATTATTGCTGTGGCGGGTTTCCCCATAATTTATTATTTTCATGTTTAAAATATTTAATGAGGTTAACTTACACCCTACTTGTGGTCAGTCTGCACAATGCTTGTTCGATCGTCAGAGCGTCAATGAATCTTTCTACAGCGTTGCTGGCAGGCGGCCAGAGCGAATTTTGACGCTCTCGCCGGCGGCGGTGTGAACGCACAGTTAAACAATGACTATATGTGAATGCAAAATTAAAATCTGTTCATCATATACATGTTAATGTATTAACCAACATTAATGAACAATGAGCAATACATTTGTTACAGTATTTAGTCAACTTTGATAACATACAATGGTACATGTTAGCTCTTGTGGCAGTTTTTCCCCGTGGTGTCGAAAATGGTATCAAATATCGATATTTTTCAAGGTATCGTATCGAATTTAGAAATTCCAGTATCGTGACAACACCACTGTGGGGTATTGAAATCGCGTTTGAATGCGTACTCACTTTCAACTTTCACTTTCAATTCGCAATGACACGAACTGTGTATCAGTGATGCTCGTCCTGTCAGTCATTACTCTCCTCACGTGAAAAGTGAAATCTCCCGCAGCAATCTTAAACGTGATAGAGAGCGCATGCGCAGTGGAGAGAAAATCGCTGACTTGTGTGCGCACATTTGTGAAAATAAGATGCGCGTGGATTTAGCAGATATTTCGACGCACAGATGGAGAAAGCTGACGAAGGAGATGCTATGCCCTCAACGTCGAGTTGCATTTTTTTATCTGTGACTTTACTTGATATTTCAGATTGTTTTTACAAGTGCATTAAAATTTCAGTTCAGTTAGAACCAAATATTTGTATTGATGATTGCAATTTGATTATTTTATACAATTGTTATTATTTGTGTTATGTAAACGTTTTAATTGGTGTTTTGTCTCCTTTACAATATTATACATTAAAAATGTCTTTTTTTTTACTTGGGTTTCTTAAATTCATTTCGAGCTACCAAAATCTGAAAAGTGCCTGCCTGAAGGGCTATCATGGATTTTGAAATTCTGCGAGCCCTGCTTCAGCCAAAAAAAATTATGTTTAGATTTTTCTATTTATAATTGGAATGGATAGATAACCATCTCTTCTTAAGCTTCAAAAAGACACTCATAAAACTTCTATATTCCAAATGTCCTGACGGCATATGAACATATTTGCCAATAAAAACTAAAACATAATCCATTAGCTGATAAATTGACCCGTTCATTAGATGAAGTCTTGACCCGTGCCTCTTCCCTTTATATGAGAGTGTTACACAAACAAAACAGTTCACCTCTCTACTCTTGTTGTAGATTGTGCTGTTGTTATGGTTGTTACGCATTATTTAAAAGTAAACTTACTTAATCACATCAACAACACAGTTCAGACATGGACATTGTGTGCTAAGAGAAGAGGCAAAGGTCAAGACCTCCATCAAATTAGAAATTACATCCACTCATTTTTATTAGTAAATATGAACTATTATTATTTGTGTAATGCCAGATCTTAAATTTGTAACCTTTATGTTGTAAAACATTTCTAATTTATACTGCACAGGGAGTTGTTGTATTTGGAAGAAAATCTGAACTAATAACTGATAAACAGGTTATTGGATCAGACTGAACCTTTTAAACCTTTGCAGGCATGTCCAGCACACTCGAACTGCTGTAAAATTCTTTTTTGATTCACTTTAAGAAACTGGACCTTCATGTCTCCATCCATTATGACAGAGAAGAGATCATATCTATTTACACAGTGACGCAACACATCCTGCGACTCTGAAACAGCCCCAAAATATCTAAATAGAGCTTCTGGAAACACTGCGGTATTAGCCTAAACCACAGGCTTAAATCAAAAGTGTGCCGTCACAATCTTGTACCTTTCTTCTCTCCAGTAAAGGGGACATAATCGTCTCTGTCTTTATACTCCATGGCCTCCTTCTCTAGATACTGCAGGAGTTTCTCACGATTAAACTGACCGGTGGACGCCTTCGTCGTCTGGTCCTTCTGTCTGAGTCCGGCTGGCAGCAAAGCATTCTGGGTAGATATATTAACATTTATTATTTTAATAACACTACATTACAACCCGTACTTAATTTTTTTCCTGCAATTATGGACAACTTATTTCCTGATAGGCAGCTGTATTTAGAAAAAAAACATGCTCTGATTACTGATAAACAAACAGACACCGAGTTGTTAACAAGAGCTCTTACAAAACAGAAACTCCTCACAGTAGATTTACACAGACTAAGAAACAACATTGTTCTCAACACTTTGTAATTCCATTATGAAATACTTATCTATGATCACCCTCTTAACTGTACGTTACCATAACAACACCTTTGGAATGACATAACATTGTTGTTGAGGTTTACCAGAAAATACAGAAATCAGGGTTAATTGTACATCCATTTTTTAAAATCTTTTTGAGTCCAGTATTTTGGACTGATTTTGCAAACCTTTTATAGTAGCAATTTAAAAATGGCCAATACATCACTGTTTCTTAATTGCAGTGGTATGTATGCCTCACCTCTGGGTCGATCTCCTCCAAAGCGCTCTCCAGCTGTTTGAGTTCCTCCTCTGAGAGCTTGTTCAGAATCTCATCCTCGTCAATCTCCTTATACTTTTCCAGATCTTTCTTAAAGGGAAGAGCCATGATTCAAACAGCCGTCCAGTGAGGGTCTGCACACACACAATTCAATAAAACATTACTTTCTCTCAGTGGGGTTGTTTAAAAGGGTGAGATCACACAGGTCACAAACAAACACAGTCCCATTCATTCACTTGCAACCCACTCACTGTTTCATCTCTTCTTTAGTAGGTAGAAAACCAAACACACATGAAAAATGAACAAGGAACATTTCAACAACTGACTTTTGGTTTTACTAAAGATTATCCACTGTCTCTACATTTTTTGTCTCTGAACTGTTTTTAACATCAGTGTTTCCCATTAATGGCCCGCCACCATCTAATTTATCAGTTTGAAAGTTTTAGCAGAACTGATCTGAAGTGCCAGCACTAGTCGGAACACAAATACTATTTAATATAGATTATGTTACTATTTAATATAGATTAATATAAATATAGATGAATACTATTTAATATAGATTACCACATTACATCATCTAGCGCAACAGTCTATGAGCAGGATTACAAAATCCTGTGGGAAACACTAAACATACAAACAACTATAATGCTTGTGCACCACTGATAAGACTGATATACTGATATAAACCAGCAATGAAAAGACTTGCACAGCATCAGCTTGAATGAGTTTGATCAGAAGTGCTTGTGTTCACAGATTTTAGGGCATTGTGTGCATATGAAAAACCTTTGACCTCCACATTATTTTTTAAAGGTGTTCATATATGCCCCTCCAAAATAAATCAATAAAAGAGATAAATATTATTAAATACAATACAATATTAAATATCGTATTAAGAAAGTTATTGTATTGCCCTTAAGGATGTTATTGCCACTAAGGAACTGTAATCAACTCCAAATTAATGAGTCAATTTGAATATTACTAGACTACCTTCCTAATATCTGCTGACTATAGATAAACTTTGCAAGTACATCAACTTATTCTACTAACCCTAACTTAAATTCTACTAATACTTTAATAAGTTAGTTTGACGTATAATTTCAAATTAATGAGTCTGTATAATATCTCATAGATGTTCTCTGTGTAAGTCTCCCCCACATGATCGTTCATGCTGGAACTTCTCTTTCCCCTGTGGAGACCCCCTGACCTTTCACCCTCACTCCCTTGGAGAACTCCACCAGAGTCCACAGCTGTTTCATCAGCAAAGACCCTCATTATATACAAGACTCCCTCACAATACTTCAGTCTTGAGCTTCAGGCTGTATACTGCATCTGACTTATGATTAACTAGGCTGTTTTGCAGTTTCTGCTCTGAAGTTTAGTTCTGATGATATTTTCCAATAGCTACATAATCTATGCACCTCCTATTAATAATTTGTCATTTTTGGCCCATAACTCCAAGGAAACGCCCAGGTTTCACTATGACCTAACTATTTAGAATAGTGCACACAAGACAAATTAAAAGGCTGCCAAAGGCGCTCCCTAGGAAATACTACAGCAAAAGATTACAGTTTATTCACAATGTCTGTAATTACCACTTCTCCATATGCTTGGATTACAGCACCTTAATTTGAGCTCTTAATTAAGAAACACAACACTGACCATCAACATTTAAAACAGATGTTTAAATTTTTCCTTTATTACTAAACTATATTCAATTCCATTCAATTATTTTTTATAACACGTTTCACACTGTTGCAAAGCATCTTACATATGATAAAAGAAAGCACAGAGAAGGAAAACTATATATACACAATACATGGTATTATTGAAATGCTTTGTCTTCCACATAAGATGTATATGAGTTATACTAATTAACGATACTATGATTATAATATATGTTATATAATATATAGGGCTCGGCGATAAAACGATAACGATATGTATCGCGATAGACAAGTGATCGATATCAATAAAAAATGTGTTTGATAAAACGTTTGATACTTTTTATTCTTCATCGGAAGAAAACAGAGGTTGCGAAGCAAGTTTGGTTGCATTAACAAAGGCACTCGCTCTCTGGTAACCTAGCAACATAGGGAGTGACACG